>SMGU01010325.1:0-11887 GCA_004348175.1 Puccinia novopanici
GATTTCTCTCAAAAAACTTCTAAAAAATAACTTGGTTTTATCTTTTATCTCTCATTGTCATGCTATTATCGTTTATGTTTTGTGCTCTTCAGAAAAACGTTCAATATATAGATACTGTTGATTTATCATCTTCTTTTTATCTGATTTTTTTTTTCCAGTAATCATAACACTGTTCTCCTCCACTACCATCACTTGGTTAGCTTACCTGTTAGCTGGAGTTACGCTAACATGTAGCGTTAGCGTAGCTGATACACAAACTACGCTACTTGTTAGCGTAGCTTTTTTGACAACTAACACCGCTACAACACCGCTAACGGGAAATCTGGTTAGCGTTAGTTGTACTTTGGGGAGCACAACTAACGCTACGCTAACGCTACATTTTTTTTTTTTCAAAATCCTGTAGCGTTAGTTGTCAAAAATTGGCGCTAACAGTAGCTTTAAGGTAGCGTAGCTTAATAAACTAACACTACACTACACTAACGCTACGGGTAGCGTAGCTGGCCCACCGTTGCAGTTACCCCAAATTTATTTAAGAAGAATTTGTAACCTACCAATCAACTTGTTGGTTTTGATATTCTGCAAGAATCCAATCAGCCTCTTGCTGGCAAATTCTGCCACCCCTATCAAAGGACCCCATGTTTGTTTTTTTTGCGGAATATGAAGTGAAAAATGGTGGTTTGGTTGCACCTTGACCCCTTCAAAGAGATGTCTAACATTTTTGCAGTAATTCTGGTAGTTTCTTTGAAACCAATTTATCTGAGTTCCAGTTATTTGGCAAGCAAATAAAATGTGTGTATATTGCATCAGATAGGCAGTGTTCATGAAGAACTTTCTGTGGTTTTAGTTGATGCTGATATCCCAAACATTGTTGAGATATAAGTCAAAGACTACCAAGGGTATGACATAAGTGTTGGAATTATCACTGCTGAACAGTCCACACATGCTGCTGAAATGCCAACCACAAGTCAGCCACAATAAAAATCTTCCAACCACAACTCAAGACTAGCCCTATGTCAGTTTAATGGCCAAAATCAGACATCTCATTGAATCCTCAGGTCAAACTCAGCCTTCGAGCTTCCTCAAGACTCTTTCATTCAAGTCTTCTTTTGACCGCACTACTTGGCAACTTTCCACTCCGCCTCACTTGCCCTCCACTTCAACCTCTGCTTTAAAAAGCCTCTCCTTCTCTTCAACTCAACATGTCTGCGGTGATTCCTCATCCATTTGGTGAGAAAAGAAAACAGTCTTTCCTCCGGACTCTCCTCATGTGTTTAATATTTTTCTCTCACTTTACCTCAGTATTCTTCCCTTCTCATTCTCTCTTGTCTGCTCTGTCTCAGCTTGTCCTCTTACACTTATTGTGTCTTTCAGTGGTATGCTCTATCTCTTGTTTTTCTTCTCTCTCTTGCTTGATTCTCTTGTTCTCCTGTCTAACTCTTCCTTTCTAGTGTGCTGGTTCTTGTTTCAGTAATAAGTTGTTAATATTTCAATAAGCAAATAGACAGTATCACTGATCAGCTTTTGATTTTCCATGATTTTTGTCCCCAAGGTTTGCTGGTAGCTTAGGCAATCCAGGTAGGAGCACCACACCAGTCATTATATTTTGGCAAAATCTGGTAATGTCTTTGTGGGTAAATAACCCACCATTCTCCCCTGCATTCATTAGTATCTCATCTTCTTTTTATTCTTCATTGTTGCTTGATTCTGTTGAATCTTTGATTTACATCATTGTTAGTGTATTTGTCTCATGCTGTTGTTGCTCATTTCCAGGTAGTTGCTACACTGGTTGACTTTTCTTTCAAGTTTTTCTTGGCACAGTTGCAATAAAACGCCATCAGTATTGCCAATGTGATTATAAAACCCCTTCAAGCCAATTATGCATGATCCCAAGATCAATCTGCTGGCTTGAATCCCAATAGTGAAGTCTTTTTAGTTTGGACAACTGGACCCCAGTATTCTTAAGGATGGTATCTTGAGCATTAGGAGAGGTTGCACTCTTTGAATTTTTGGCTGCTGCAATGGTTTCTTCCCATTTGCAAGTTAATCCTATTTTGAGATTCTGAAGAGTTGGCATTGGGCAAGGTACAAGGGTCACATGGGATCTTTTTGAGGATTTGTGATGGAGACAAGTGTTTGAGTACAACCTGGAGTATGTTGAATAAGGCAGTTATAGCCTGGCAACAGTTTTTGCAACTTACATTGCAGAAAATGTGAAGCCAAGCAATAAAAAATATAATATAGACTAAATCAAATACAGAAAGATTATTCAGCCCCAATTGATGTCAAGATAAATTAACTAGAGTGGTATTGAAACTTCTAAAAACTTACCACAAAGGAAGATTCTCTGATTATTGTCCATTACTGCAAATTCACCACTGTCTGCTGAGTATTTACTGGTTTGTGATCCTTTGACGGATAGGCTGTTGGACCCATTTTCTTTAGGAGCTGCAGCTTCAAGAGACCTCTGAATTTTTTCCAAATGATTTTTGGCAAGATTTTGGGCATTGATGTATTTTCTGGAGATAGGTTGTCCCTGCAAATCTGAAACAGTGTTAAGAATACATTTAGAAAATTTGAAAAGGTGATGGGTAGGGAATATTGAGGTAAATATTTGATGTGAGATAGTTGGTCTGTTTGAAAAGATCAGAGTTTTAGGTATTGTTTGGTCAGTCACGTTGAGCAATGGATGCTTGGTGAGGTCAGAGTTTCAACTAAGATGTTGAACCAAGTTAGTTATTCAGGAAAGACGGGTTCAATGGTGGCTACACTGCCAGTGCATGGTAAGATCCCATCTGTTTTAGTAAGCTGAGTGTTACACAGCTATCACCCTCAATCATGATGTCTGTTGGCTAACCAATGGACATCATGAGTTGTCACAATGGCTGCAGGATGGAACTGTCAAATCATTCCAGAAACTGTTGCTGTGCAGTTGCCACCCCACAGGTTGCACCAGCTGAGAATCCCCGTGCATTCATCAGTTGACGCTGAGGGCTGCAGCGACATACAAATTTCCGTGGTCTTCTCAGTGGGTATGGATGAAAATGGTCCCACACTATCTCTGTAGCTCCATTTTTATTGGCAAGCACACTCTTGCCAGTGGCAACCCCCTGGGGAAGTACTGAAAAGAAATGTTAGACCACCTAAGCAACCAGGCTACAGGGATGTATAAAGGATTCTTGACATCTCAAAATAACCAAAGAAAATCTTCTCCAAATCTTTCTTCTCAGATTGTTAAGTCTTTTTCTTTCCTGCACTACCACAACTGAGGATATAGCAGATCCAAAAACACAAGAAAGATTTGGAGGAGATTTTTCTTCTTGGTTATTTTGAGATGCCAAGAATCCTTTATGGACACCCCTGTAGCCTGGTTGCTTAGGTGGTCTAATATTCCCTTTCAATACTTCCCCAGAGGGCCTCCACCAGCAAGAATGCACTTGCCAATAACAAGAGAATTACAGAGATAGTGTGGAACTGGTATTACACATACCCACTAAGAACCATCTTCTTAGTGTGGTGATCCCAGTGCGTCATTTTTGGTGGTCCCAGTGCATCATTTTTGGTGGTCCCAGTGGATCTTTTTTTTCAGGGGAGGTGGAAACAAAAGCAGTTCAGCCAGATTTCAACTCCCACTGTAGACCACAAGAATGGAAACACTTACACTAGCCAAACATTGTAATCCACCTCTGCCTAGCCAAGGTTCACAACTTTTAGCACAAATTAAACTAAGAGGGAATGGATGAGGATGATGTTTGCTGATGGCTGGGATGAAAAAAAATCTTCTCCCAATTTTTTTTCTCAAATTGGTAAAGCTTTTTTTTCCTGCACTATCACAACTGAGGATAAAGCTAATTCAAAAATACTTATTTATGTATTTTCTACACATCATCTTTCCTCTTCCCAACTATTGGAAAATATCATCCTCATCCATCCCCTCCTAGTTTAATTTGTGCTAAAAGCTGCACACCTTGGCTAAGTGGAGGTGGATCACAATGTAGTTGGCTAGAGTAAATATTTTTATTCTTGTATTCTGCAGTGGGAATCAAACTCTGGCTAACCTGCCCTTTTTTTTCACCTTCCCAAAAAAGAATGATATACTAGGACCACTACACTAAGAAGATGGTTCTTAGTGGGTATGAATAAAACCAGTTCCACACTATCTCTGTAGCTCTCTTGTTATTAGCAAGTGCACCCTTGCTGGTAGCAGCCCCCTGGGGAAGTACTGAAAAGGAATATTAGATCACCTAAGCAGCCCACCTACAGGGGTTTCCATAAAGGATTCTTGACATCTCAGAATAACTAGAAAAAAAAAATCTCCTTCAAATTTTTTTATTGGATTGGTAAGTTTTTTTTTCCCTGCACTACCACACCTGAGGGTACAGCCAATCCAAAAACAATTATTTATGTATTTTCTACACATCAACCTTCCTTGTACAAATCATCCACAATAATCATTGGAGATGACCAAACAAATACAAGAAGAAAAAATATATACACATGTTCACAGCCCTCCACTACTGCCAACTCAAACCATGGGTTTGTTGCCAGTGACACTATTTTGCCTGTTGCTGCCCCCACTTACCTTAATGGCACCTTGCCCAACCTTGGCTCCAAATCCTCTGAACATATTTAATCCCTCCTCCCCCTAGACTGTCTATGTTAGATCCCCAAAATAAAAATATGGTTCACTCTGTTGTCCGTGCTTATGTCTCCTTGTTCTTGCTCTTATCTACTTTTTTTTTCTGCTTGCATTTGTGGTATTCAAAATTTGGCCATAAAATCATAAAATGTGAAACATAACAACATAGTTCAGAATTTTGACAGGCAATTTTCAATAGAGTTTTATGACTCATGACAGGTCCCTGCAAAAAAAAATATGTCAACTGTCTTTATGATTTCATGGCCAAATTTTGAATACCACAATTCTTGATATTTCCTTTGTTGGGGACTTTGGTGTATCAAAGTGCTGTACACATCTTACTAATAACAAACTGGGGGCAGTGACTCACTTCAGGTAGGCTGGATTTGTTTTATTTGTTGTACCTTTGTCGACTTTGCTGAGCAAGCTTAATTAGCTTTGCTTGTGGCAATTTTGTATATATATATATAAATATTAAAAAAAAAAAAAAAAAACTTTAAGGCTCTGTTTGGCTGCCCCAATCATGCATTAGGTTCGATAAGATTTGCATAATATTGCAGATAGGGTTTGGAAACCCTTTTTGCAACATTGCACTGACCTGTGGGATACTTTTTTGGTTATCACAGTGCATATTTTGGTTGGGACCAAAATTTGCACTTTGGCTGGTAACTTTAAACAATTGTAATAATGCATATTTTTGGTTACAACACTTGGGGACCGGCAAAACATCAACCGTTGTAATGAAGATATCCAGTCCTATCCAGTCCCCCCACCATAATAATCCCACAAAAAAAAAAGTCAAACATTATTACAATTTGTGGCAGCCAAACACAGCCTAAGCTTGCTGTGCTTACCAGGTAAGTGGAAAGATCAGGGCCTCCAGGTCTTCCGAAAAATTTGAACACTTTCACACTCAATATTTTGAACACCTCAAAATCTGTGACAATGGAATGACCCACACCACTACATTACTGTGGACAGAAGTTGACTTTTTTTCAAAAAATAGAGCCTTGGTTACATTGAGCAAGAAAGTACAAAAAAAAGAAAATGTGAGCAAGCTTATAGTACTCAGATCCCACCACAGTTTGGCAAAGGCAGGTCAAGCGTGGAAGATGATCAGATGGGTTTATCTACCACTAAACATATTAACAACATGCAACAGATAAACCCAGGTTAACCCAAGAATGATGTTGAACATTCAGGCAAAGAACCTGTTGCTACCCTTTGCAGGGCTTCCCAAGGACCTCAACCAGGAGGAGCAGGAATGTTGTGAGTGGGGGAAGGGACTGGGAGATACAGAGTGGGGATCAAGCCTTGTGGCCACCAATGAAATTTCTACAGGTATATATCTTGGCAAGCATCAAATGTTCATAACTTTAGAATGAGGACTGCTGATCACATTGTTTCAAGATATTATTTCCTTTTCTTTATATGTTACTTACATACTTCATAATTTTAAGTAATTGATGTTTTTGATATTTCACAGGGGTCTCAGCTAAATTGCTAGATGTAGTCATTGACAAACTTCCCACTCACTGAGGAGTCTAGAAGGTCTTATGGCTTGACTCTAGTTACAAATCTTTAGCAAGTTTCATCAGATGACCCTACCTGCAAGTTGAAGGATAGATAGAGGTTATCATTTTTTTATTTTTTTTTCTATCATTTCAGTTTTTTTATATTTTTTTCATTTTATCCAGGATTTCTTCTTTTTCATTCAGCAAGTAAGAACAGGTACTAAACACAGGCTCCTATAAGGTAACACGACTTAAAAATACAGCTGTCGGAGTTGCAATTGGGTTCACAGCACTGAATTAAGCCATTCCAATTTACATACATGCAGTAGTCATCACCGAGGCAAGCGGTCTTCGACACCACGGCGATCTCACCGACATCGGTTGGCCGGCCCAACTCCATCATCCCTATTGAGGAGCGTTCCGTCCGGCGCCATCTCACACCCCGCGACACGAAACCGGCTGCCAAACTTTTCATGTCCTCGCTCATCTCAAAACCCTTGTTGACCGAGCCTGGTTTCTCCGACTACCTTATCCTGGGCTTTGGGAAGGATGTTCTTTGCTTCGGCGATAATATATGTGCTCTCGGTTATTCCCTGTGACGGCCAAGAGTCACTAATTTCTATTAATCCGAATCACGTGAGTCTTTCTTCGCCAGTTTCTTCGAGGAAGTATGTTGACCATCTTGCTCGCGAACACACTACAGACCCCATATTTCTTGATTAAGCTTAATCGGTTGCGATCCGCTCAACTCTCCTGTGGCTCACGCTGTTCGGCATGTGTGGCGGTGATTTTCTCCTCGAGCTGGAAACGTTCTTATGCAGCTCGGTCTCACCGCATGTTTTACACGGTAAAAAAAAAACATCCGCAGAGTTGTAAATTTGCTCAAGGCGGAAAGCAAAAAACTGCTAATTATATTTACATTGCGGTCTTTGGCTGTGAATGAAAAAGGCGCGTTGTCTCCATTTCTTGATGGTAAACTGAACAGAACTTTTTCTTTTGCAGGGAAGAAACAAACCAAAAACAAATTACATAAATAATATAAATGAAAGAGTATTTTGTGATGCTGAACATTGTACAAATGCGCAGGCTTGCATGGTAGTCAGAGATCGAAAGTTACAAAGAAATAAATATGTGAATAAGTAAATTTACCACCCATGAGACAACACCAGGCCTATGTCCGTAGGGCCGAGTAAAAATTTGGATAACAATATACAGGAGATGACTTCAATTGTATGAGAACTTCGTCAAACCTTCAAGGGAGCTTGGACTATGATCGCGAGAGTGTGAGGATAAGTTTGGGATAAATGGATCTGCCAATGGAAGAAGATTGACATTGCTGAAGCCTTCAGAAAAGCGGCGGTAGAGAGTGACCAAGTCTGTGGGGATTTGTGGATCAAAAACCAGGGCGGTGTTTTCAGAGGGATTATAGTGGACCACGTTGTTTTTGGAGAGGAAGGACTTGTCAACGGGAGTGCGACTCCGTTTCCGATTCAATAACCGCACGTCATCCGTAAAGCTGGCCAGCGCGCCCAGCTTAAAAGCGTAGTGCAGCCCTTCTACTTGATTGGAATTTGTGTTGAAGTACTGCTCGGCAAGTGAGTCGTTCAACAACAGATAGCTGAGCTGGAGTGTGAAGAGTTCCTGCAGTTTCTGCTTGGGTAACTTTTCCGCCAAAGATCGTTGGAGCCATTTACTTTTCGGTTTATTGCGCAATGGCCCCCAGTCGTTCCACAGCAAGCGGATCCCATCAAGAAGTAGTGTGGGGTCGAATGTGTAAGGGTTGAATGGCAGAGACTCTATTGTCGTATCTTTCATCCAATTGGGCAGAGCCAACTCATGTCTGGGCAATGGGAAAGCATACCCGAAGCCATCGTGATCCGCTTGAAGACGCAGCGGTCGCAATTGTGTATTAAGGCTCACTGGAAACGCGTTATCAGGCGTTAGCGAGAAGGGCGATTGCAAAAATACCATGTTCGCCAGGCTTGCCGCCAAGTCTGCGTGCTTTTCGTCGTCCGTAAGATAGGCAGTCAAGGCTAGGACAAACACGGCATTGGGTATTTCTTGGGGTAACTCCGCACTACTCATGCCCACATCTGCTGCTCCTTTCGAAATGATGGCGGAGGCGTAAGATACAAAGCTTTCGGATAATTGCACCAGTCTGTCCACCAAAGGTCCGACGTTCGTATCTTTCTTCATGTATTGCACTTTCATCTTCTCTAGTTCCTCGCCATTCAAACTCCACAAGCGCCAGTGGGCAAACCCACACTTCTCCCCTGATGCTTCTTCTCCCTCATCGGGACAGCTCGAAGAACCTCGTGCAATCGATTCGTCAAGGCTCTCCAAGAAAGAAATAATTCCTTTCATCCGGTTCACCGAACGATAACTTCTAGCCTTCTCGGAATGTTCCTCCTGGCTTTGGTCACCCGAAAACAGTCTCAAAACCCATCCGGCGCGAATAAAGTCCGGTCTTCCTCCCACAGCGCCATCATCGGAGGCTGCTTCATGGTTGGGGTCAAAGGCAGACGACGGCCTGCGCAACTTCCGCTGAATTGAACCGTAAGACTCCGAAGTTAATATATTCCTTTCCGTCACCTCCCAATCACCAGTTTTCTTGTCTAGATTGCGGTGTCGATCCATGGCACCTAACCTCCACAGTAGTTCTAACTTGGAGCGACGACCATAACGCATATTTGGAGAAAATATCTCCTTTGAGGTGAACCGGAAGCCCACCTGTGGCTCATCCTTAGCCGATGGTCGGAGGCTCCGGTCCCGGCTCGGATTTTCCCAGTTGATTGGTAGGTTTTGGGAGACAGCTTGTTTGTTGTCCAGAAGGCGTGACATGGGAATCACAACATGAGAGGGCGGATCGGGTTGCAGATCTGAGGATTGGAGCGAATTAACGAGGGAATATAGCGAGGCCGGAGTGAAGAAACAATTTCCATCCAAGGGCAGGATCCATCGAGCGTCACGCATGGATCTTGCATGTTCAAGCGCGAAATTCCTGCCACCATTCTACATTTTTTCATTTTATTTCATTTTTCATTTATTTTTTATTTTTTTGGCAGTCAGATTTTCGTCAATCAACTTTATATGCAGGCAATCTTGGTACTCACATTGTTCATCGCGTACAGGTTTTTATAGTGATAAGTAAAGTCTAAAGCTCTCCATCTGTCCGAATTGGCGCTTCTATTGGATGGAGTCACATCGTCAGAGGAAATTTCTTGCTCGATTGCTTCCGGGTTGTCAGATGGTAGAACATCGGCTTTTTGATCGATCCCACAGGTTGAATAGAGTCCACTATTCCAGCCGATGTTAGGTAAAGCATTGAAAGGCTGGAGCCGGTAAGTATCAGCGACAAAAGGGTTGACCAAAATCTGCTCCTGCTTGACGCCGTGTGATTTCAGGATCTTTTCGACAAGCGAAAGCTGCGTTTGATTGGCAATTCGATTCAGCACAAAAAACTTCTTGATCCGTAGTTTCTGGCCTCCCATCTGACCATCTTGATAATCGGAATTGTAACCAGCATTGATGTGGCGAGATATGTCTTCAAAGTCGCTCTCGTGTTCAAGTAAAAACTGGAGGTTGGTCAGGGTTTGTTTAGGGGAATGCCTTGGCGGGAGATCGTTTCCAATAATGCGATAGATGATGAGTGCATCTCGCTCTGGTGAGTCAATGATAGGAGCTGGACTATGGGTGAGCTGCGTGGAGACCGCGACTTGTGGCAGTAAGATTTCGATGTTGATCCAAACGACGCCAAACAAAAAGAGGGCGCTGATGATGAAGGAGGCGGCAAAAAATACAAGTTGTCTCATGCGCCGACGTTCCTGGCGCGCAAGTTCACACTGGAGCTTGCGATTCCATCTGCTGGCCTTCCTTGCGTACAATGCGGATGTCATCCCTGGATGCAATTCTAATTCCTGAGCCTGTCGGTCCGATTTGCTGAGAGAATGTGAGCCCATCCACGCGTGAACATCCTCCGAATGCAACTGAAAATATCTCGAGCCAGGCTGGTCCCAGCTCTCGTCCAGACGAAGACAGGCTGACTGGTCTCCTGAGCAGCTAGACCCCGGAGAAGAAGGATTTGACGAGGTGCGATGGGAGCTTTCAGATGGGCTTGAAGGAAAAATTTCTGCGTCTGTAAGTGGGGCCGAAAAGTAGCCAATTTTCCCTCCTAGCACGCCGGCCTTGTGCCCTGCCTTCAAATTCCCCTGATACGAACTGCTGTCCCTGGGTGTTTTCATATATTGAATTGGGCCACTCGTGGAAACAGCCGAAAAACTAATGTCACGGATCGAAAGTTCGACACAAGCCGAGTTTTGAATCAGAGAGCTGGTGCCGGTGCGGTTATAGAGGTCAACTAGCTTAAATGGGCCAGCAGATTGGATGGCGGAGGTGGCCCCATGAGAAGGACTCCATTGATTGTTAATGACAGTGTTCAGGTTCTGGCAGGTCCCGGATAAAGAATGTATGCGTGGCGACTCGGATGGCGCAGGAATATTAGAGGTATTAGTCCCCGATGATAAAGTCAATAAATAACGTGCAGCTGAGGTTGGCGAAGAAGCTCCCGGACACGTCTCTTGTCCGCGTCCTGGCCTCAGCCTGAGATCTACATGAAGAGCAAGAAAAGTAAAATATTGCAGTCAGGTTAGAAAAAGCAACAGTACCACCGGGAACAAGTTTTGAGGTAGTCATGAAGTATAGTTGCTTGCCTGATCGATCGGGAAATTTGACGGCCGTCGTCGGCGAAGGAAGCGACATGATAGGCCCTCTCAGTCAGAATAACGAAAAAACAAATTGGGGGGCGAAGACTTTTGGGCAATCGTTCGAGGCACTTGACAGTAAGACCCAAGCGGGGAATAGCTGGTGGCTAGAAGTGCAGCCTGTAAGTGCGCTCTCGTGATTTTATTAACAGAGAAACGGCGGCTATCGTCAGGGAAGAGTAACACGATTAGAGCGAGGTATTCATATTGAGCACTGGCCTTCAGGCGACAAGTCGGGAATGTGCTGCCCACATGGCCTGACGAGTGTTCACAAGGCCAAACTAAACAAATACTAACCTAAGTAGTCAGGCTGGGATGAGATCATTTGTATAACTCTGTGGTGATTCGACACTCGACGAGATCAGACGATTTACCCCAAGTCTCCGGCTCTGATGTAACCGTCTGAGCCTGGTGTCAAGCGGTAACCGGAGAGACAATTGCACTTGGCTCCAACTTGATTGCGCTCAGTCCTTTGCTGATGTGGAGACGGTCTGGACTATACATCCAACCATCGGGATGTCTTGAGAGGGATGCTCTAGAGCTTTTTTTTTGGTGGGTGCGAATCCGAATCCGGCTCTGCTTCCTGAAAGCTGCTAATTTTTATGAGTCTCTTGATCATTCTCAACAAAAGCTGCTCCAGGGAGGCCTCACGAGAATATTTATGAGTGCCCACGGATAATCCAAACGGTTCGAAGCGGTCAGCTGCCTTGGACGATCTAGACTCGTCTGAGTACTGAGGCTTTACTCTTCTTCTGGGCTAGGGAGAAGTCCCCCATTTTATCACAAGGGCAGGAGTATAAAAGGCCACTTTGGGGCAAGCAGGCATTTGTTAATTTGTTCAAGAAATACAATATACCCGTTACCCCAACTGACATGGTGTAGAATTCTCTCTTTCTTTGTTTCTTCCCTCTTGAAACAACTAGGTAGCTTTTTTTGTTGAGGTTGCGTTATTCACAGGTTGGAGAGGAGAAATTGGC
>SMGU01010328.1:0-10284 GCA_004348175.1 Puccinia novopanici
CTTGCTGGCCTCTGCCCATTATTCCTTTAATTTAACGACCACATGACTTTTTTAAAAGAACACAAAAAAAGCTAAAAAGGAATAAAAATTCTGAATGGGCAGATTCTTCATTAATAATGGCTTGCACATATTTTCTTAAGTACAGAATAATGCTACCAACACAATTGTTGTGCGCAGAAATCCACTCAAACCATTTCCCTCCTTGGGCTACTCTTGAGGACCTAGGTAGATCCTTGCCAAAGGTTTGCATTATTAGAACAGACCAAGTTACAACCACATGAAAGTTGGTGATCCTTCACTAGGAACACTTCTTGAATTCTTGGAAAATGTTATGATTTTATGTCAATTGAGTTTAAAAATCCACTTGAACACCCTATTGTATCTGGGTCTGTTGTTTATTTTCGAAAATGGATGATACAGGGAGAGGGATGAGGAGATGAGGAGACCACCATCCAATGAAAGCTAAGGTACCAAAGGTGAACCTACATGGCTCTGAGGCAGCTTAGTAGCAGGTAAGCTTAAGAAATTGCCTCGAGCCAAATGAGTTTCCTGTTTGTGTTAAAGCAAGCTCCCACTTGTTAAAGCAAGCTCCCACCAGGAGGGACTTGTGCTACAGCAGCACAGTTGTTCAGTAACAATTTCACTCCAGTCTTCCGGATATACCTCCACCGGACACGGATACATGCATGTTGTATGGTCGGGCCGGATCAGCACCCGGATAGCACCCGCTTCCGGCATCGCGCCTTATTCCCTGTTGACCGTCACAGCCGGACACTTCCCGTCTTCACCTTCCAGCTCGTCTCCATCGCTCTCCCGAATCAACACCCGCCCCGGCTGCATAGGACCAAGCGTCTAGACACATCTCTAACATGGGTCAGTCCAAGTTCTCAAGAAACTCGACTGCATCATGGCAATGCAACGTATGGCACGGTTGCGCTCTATTTGATTTGCGAACCCTTCCGGTCTCTTGCACGCTTATGCAAAAGAAATAAATGCATTGAATCCAGCTTCAGAGGAGAATGCTAAACTTCAACGTCTGGTTTTTTTTTTTTTTTCTAATGGGCAAATCAGCTTCCATTAAGCCCAAAGTCCTAGAGCTGGACCCCACGGCAGAGACAGCAACAACCGAGACACCACCGCCTACAGCAGTGATCGAAGACGAGCCGGCTCCTATCGACACTTCCGACATAGGGATCAGCGAGACTGAAGTAATAAGCGTCTCCATTGATGCCTCCAAGTCCTGCCCCTCACCCGTATTCATCTGTATCGTACTCCCCTTCCCCGAATATCACCCTACCTCATGGCCACCAGAAAACTCGCAAGTTGGAAAAGTTGTTGGCCGAGCGGCCTGAGAAAAACGAGCTGATTGAGAAAAACGTGCTCAAGCCAGGGTAGGTACCTCTTCATCAAGACCACCGGGAGGGTGGTCTTTTTATTGAGGGGGTGAATGAGCTGACTGTGTCTTGTTTTTTTTTTTTTACCTGAAAATCCTCAGAAATTTAGCTCCTGCTTTACAAGTTAGAATGGATTCCTATTCCTTTTGCACATGGATGACAGCTGATGGAATGATACTGAAAACCGCAGGCCAAGCAAGCTGAATTATCGAAGAGCCAATTAGAAGACAAGCTCAATGCGGCCCTGGCGCATCGACCCGAGCCTGAAAAGCTAGTCCAAGAAGGCATATTAACCGGTGTGTTTTCCTTCCTGATTCTCCCAATGTTGATCGTATTCCTCTCGACCATCGACGGGATCTTGTTGCTCATTGAAAGCATCATTGTCTCTCTCTCGCTCTTCCTTCTGACGCAATCCCCGCTGAACGTGTGTTTATTTTCGTGTTGCAGAAGAAGAAACCGCGGCACTCAAAGTCCATTAAACCGTCGCAACGTCGTGAGCAGGCAGAATGAAAGACAAAAAAGACCCACCCTCGCGGGCTTGTTTTGATTGGAAGCTCACGATCCTTCACATCCATCTCGGTTATTTCTCTGCCTCTCTATCTCTCATCCAGGCACTTCTAACCTTTGCAAGCTAAAAGCTGAGAGGATCGAGCTACCAAAGTGTCTCCGTATCAATGGTTACGCTTCATCAGCATCTCTTATGCTACACGACTGTTGTTGTACTTGAACCTGTTGATTGCTGGATTTTCCGAAAGTTGTACTATCGTCCTCTTTTCCTCGTTCAATGTGATTGGATTTCTGAGTCGCCATGCTTAGATCCTATCTCTCTTCTTGATTTTTTTTGTCTCCTTTTGAGCTGATCGCTTAGCCGGAGAGATCTTGAACCCCATTTATGTCGGCATCCACCACGAGCCCATTCTCCGGGGAGTATTGGTATCGGGGCTCTGCTGGCTTGGCGTCAATCGGTTAGAAACTGACTCCAGTAGTAAAGACTCAAGACACGGGTTTTTTTGGGGGACGGGTGTCGCTCGGGCTCTTAAGCCTTATGAAGAAAACCATGTTATTTAGGTGTTTTGAGGTGGACTGAGGACACTTAAATATGCTTGCTGATTGGTTAGACTACAATGCTTACGCGGAAGATGTAATGACATCACAAGACGAAATGGAGAGAAATAAGTTGAATGAGAGTGACGTTCCTTCGACGTGTTAAGGTAAACTCGTTCCTACATGATCTACGAGTCTATGTCGAGGTCAGGGGAACTAGTCCACTGCGATTGTAACTGCTAGAAAATAACCAACCTGTTGCATAAGTGGGGGATGCACATCCACCACTCTTCTTTCTTCATCCATGACTATCTTCAAGCCTGGTCGGATCGCTTGGTCACCACAAGCCTCCTCAGAAGGCTTCCCATAGAGCTCATAGCACGGCATGTACCTGGGTTTCATACATTTTTTGAGCAAGGTGGGATTGAGTTTTGTATTAGCATCGTAAAAACAGAAGAATAAAAAAGAAGTTGCAATAGATAGGAATGTGGATATGAGGCTTATTATGACAGGCGAGATAAGCGTACAGGGAGGTGCTCACCTGAAAATGAATCTTTTCACTTCTTCATCGGACATTCCGATCCCGCCGTTTTTGGCTTTCATTTCATGTTCTTGCTGTCAAGAGAGGAAGTTTGAAGAAGATCAGAAAGAGAAGAACTGTTTCAGAGAGGTGGAGGAAAGAATACTTGGATTCTCCAGCGCCAAATGAAATTCAAATCCTGAGGGACCAAGTGGATGAGGAGATGGATGTGAGACCAGAGTTGATCGACATACGGGACAAGGTTGCGATTGATTGCTTGCAATTCTTGGATGGAAAATTCGGTGAGGAAGGAGTTGGAAGGGGGATCAAGGTTCAGCGAGCGATGGTAAATGTTGGTCAGCTGGCGGGGATCGAGGGGAGTGAAGCCGAGCATCCAGCCCTCGAAGATGACCAGTTGGAGACGCTGGTCGGGGGCAGGACGAGGGAGCTGAATCCAGCCCGGTCGCCGAGGCCGCCATGAGCCGATTTATCGTAGATCGGCCATCGGAGCTCCTTCGTCTCGTTGATCCTGGAAAGCGACTCAAACACTTGCACGCCAAGCTCGAGGTCGTGGGTGCCCGGCAAGCCGCGTCCACGAAGCATCCTGTTCCATCCCCCTCCTCCTCTTCCAGCTTCTGTTGCGCGCCACGGGGGAGATATAAATCATCTAGCGAGATGACCAGGGTCCGGATGTCATGCAGCTGCTCCAGCTCGTCTTTGACCGCCTTCGAAACCCATGTCTTCCCTAGCGTCCCTCTCTCAGTAAGTTTGGGCCCTCCATCCATCCGCAGAGACACGTGTGGAAAAAGACAGACAGACCGATTCCTTGTGGGCCTTGTAAGCCGAAGATCATGGGCTTGTGAGCCCCACCAGTGTCCGTCACTCGGGCCGGACGAGAGCGGAGTTGGGAGAGGAAGAATGGGACGAGAATGTCCTTGGCTGTCTTGAGCGGCGCCATGTGCTCCTGTTGCTTTCCCAGTCTCGTCTCCGATGCGGCTCAGCTTGCTGGAATCGGATATCTTGTCGTCACGCATTTGAGGCCTTCGAACATCCAGGAAGACTCCATGGGAGTGACCAGCTCATCGTGCCCTACCCACTTAGCCGGGTTCCGACCCGATGCCTCGGATCCTGCTCTGGCGGATCAAGCCACTAATCGGATATCCGACCCTCACACATCAGAGAGTACGAGCCCATTCAACAAATGCTCCACAGAATAGCACATTTAAGGAGCTTGCTGCTTCTATACATCAGAAACCCTGCCCCGCCAACTTGATGGCCGGTGCATCCAGGATAAGTTTGAGTTGAATCTTGCTGATTTCCTGACTATGTGAACTGTCCGTAGATGAGGGAAGTGCTTTAGGTCAAAACATACCCAAAAAAAAAAAAAAAAAAAAAACAGAAATTAGCACGGTTCATGTAGGGCCTCCATCAGCAAAGTTGAATCAAGCTTAATCCTCTCTCACCAGCCAATTTGGCTGAGAAACCTTGCTGATGTATAACTCACAAAGGGCTAAAATTATCCAATGTGAACTGTGCAGCTATTTGAATGTTGTGAAGGAGGATATGTTGAAGATTCACTCTTTGACCCCTTCCCTCTTCTTTCCCTCTGAGGGCATGCGTATCGGTTGAGCTAAAATCGCGCGAGTTTTAACTCGCGGCTATTGCTAGCTAGAGAAGCAAGCCCCGTTCAGTCGCATCGGGGTTGCCTTGTGTAGTGTAGTATGGAGTGCGAGTGGTGTTGGGTGGCGGGTGAATCTCTATATGGAGTGTGAGCACTGGTTAGCTTTTAGCTAGCCAGTGAGCTAACCATTGCTATATATAGCAATGGTTAGCCGAAAATCTAGCTCTGAGCCAACTAAGCTGGGGTTTAGCTGTCTCCGATGCGCTTGAATCCCGTGGCTAAAGTCCTTAGCTCACGCGGAACTAGCCACCGGTACGCATGCTCTTAGATATCACATCACTCCTTCTTTTCACTGAGTCAATCTCATGTAATTTATTATTCAATATGCTTTTGATTGAGTGGCCCACAACTCAAACCCAACTTGTATTTAGCCTACTGAAATCACCCTAGGCTGCTGAAAAATAAACATCATCAGTTCTGACCATTCAGATCCTTGAGGTGGCACTTGAGCCCCATCTCAAGTCTCTTTTTGAAGGCGCTTGAGCCCCTTCAACTCAGAACATCAGTCCTTATTTGCTTAGGAAAATATTAGGCCCTGTTTGGGTGCAGTTATACAGCTGATCCAGAAAAGCTTGTGGTTCCACCAACACTTTTTTTGTCTCTCTTTTTTTTTTCCAGCCACTTTGCTTTCTGCCACGGTGCCTTTATTGATGTGTACATTTTTCAAACTTCTTTGTTGTTTTGATTCAGGTCTTGGGACCAGAACCAATTGACTTGTAGGGCAAAACTACGTCTAGGGCTGCCCATGACATGGGGCAGGCTGGTCCCACTGCTGCCCCTGGCCCCAGAACCCAGCCATCCAGGCTCTCCCAGGGCCTGTAAACTTGACCTGTACAGCTTGGTGGCTGAGTACCACAAAAAAGTGGGAGCAGAACGGCAAGCTTTTTTGGATCAGCTGTATTATTTGATAATCACCCCATTTGTATAACCAGGCCTCACCAAGGCCCATATTGTATCACTCTGGTGTACTAATGAACTACATCACACACATGGTCATCACTTGATATAGCCCCCACCAAATTCCAAATACAGGTGTGAGATAATATTTGAAGTGTCATCAACTCTCACCTCACTTTGACTAAACACATTTGCATTTCACAACTATGTGAAAAGCAAGTGATATCATGCATGTTGGCTCATCACATCACATCACTACTCCCAAACAGGGCCTTATTTTTATTCATTCATAGCCTTTCTGCCAAAAATTTCAATAGGATATGTTGAGTTTTCACTCCTGAGGGGCTTGACTATTAAGCTCTTTGTGATTTGTCTCATGTCACATGAAGAGAATAACCTCCACCTCGCAACCAGTTAGGGTTTGAGATCTCAGATCATTCTCAACCTTATTGATTTCAATTCTGAGTCATAAACTCTTTAAGACTAACTCGAAACCTCTCAACTCATCAATTGTCCTCAACTCAAGTTTCAACTCTCCATCATCCATGTCAAGCATCAAGATAGCTCGCATGCAGTAATGATTCCTCTCCTGACTTCAATCCAAACAACAAATCTGACCACTATCATCTCTCCCTGCAGCCCAACTATCTAGTACTCCCCTTCCTTCTTTTCCCTTTGTTGATTCAGACTTAAGTCTTCTTCCTGCTGTTTGTTGTTTCTTTCTCTTTTCTCTTCTTTGTGCTTTCCTCATTCTTTGTGGTTGTTTACTCAAGAAACTTCTTTTTATAACATTCCGCTTCTGAATCATCTAACTCATCTTGCCTCAGTCAAATAGTCTTCATCTTCAATCTTGTTCTAGTCCTTAGTGGTATGCTTTCTTTTCTTTCCTTCTTATTTTCTCATCCTTTTTCCTTATCATTATTCATGTTGACTTCTCTGTTCTTTTTAGTCTGGTTTTGATTTCCTAGAAATTTCATCAGGTCTCTTTAGGATATAAGAAAAATTATTGGTGAATAACTCCCTCCCTCAACAAAGAAATCAGAGGCAGCTTGTGCCTCCAACACATGGAGCTGGACGGCTGCTGATGCACGCCAGTATGCATGCGCAAGAAACAGCACTCAGAAGTGATGGTGCAAGAGATACATTTTCAGCATTTCTGAATGTTCACAGGAACTTATTGTTCTGTTTATGACCCAACATTTTTTTTCTTCCCTCTGGCTATACATCTGCAAGCATGAACAACCAACCATTTTTTTTCCTAACTGGTGACCAATTCTTAGTTTTTTTTTTTTTTTTTTTGAAGAAGAATTATGTTTTCCAATGATACAGCCTTCAAGTCAAAAACAAAAACCCAACTTTCCAGTTGATTCAACACAGAAAACAAAGAGAGGGAGAGAGAAAGGTATATTATCTCCCCTTGGATTCCTGGGAATTCAGAACAAAACTTAATTCCATCATGCAATCCCACATGAAATCAATGATATGATGAGTACAGATATTATAAAAACAGTAGTGTTTCCAAAATTATATGAGCCTCTCTGATACCCTTGGACTTGGTTATAGATTGGAACACTGGCCTTTTTTCATTTATTTTTTTAAATCAATCAAACTTTTACTCCCAATCACAATGTCCCCAAATTATCATGAATTGCCTGTGAAATCATGGTTGATTGTTGATGCGGCAAGGGATAGGTCACCGACAAAAATCGTTGAGCAAATACCGCTCCTTCGGCGACGCGGTCAAGACACTATGTCCGAGTGGTTAAGGAGCCGCCCTGCTAAGGCGGTAGGTTTACCTGCGCGAGTTCGAATCTCGTTGGTGTCGTGAAGCCTGAAAACATCCCTTTTTGCAGAGTGTAAGCGGAATGGGACAGACAGCCAAATTTCCAAGACAGAAAAAGGGAGCGTGGCGAACCTAAACGGATGCTGCCTAAGTCTTCCTTTCCAACAACACCGTGTTGATTCTTGCTTTTGAGAAACGAGTGGGGAACAACATGAGGGATGATGAAGTGGAATAAAAAGCATGTCCAAGAAACCCAAGAACGGGTGTGCAACACCCAAAAATACAAAATGAAGAGAAGGAGAGAGAAAAAAAAATGATTGTCATAGATACAAAAGATTGCATGTCGAAGGCGAAGAAGAAAAACGGATCATGGCCGAACGAATGTGTGCATAAGATGTTGGGGGGACATGGCTCCCACGCTCCATCCTCCGATCGGGACCGCAAGGCATTTTCGGAGGGAGGGAGCGCGGAGAAATTGAGTATCTCCTTAGAATTGAAGCACTAGGAAGTCCTTGGAAGCCAAAAGGAAGATATGCTGGTGAGTTGTGTGCAAGCGAGTGAATTGGTTGATTGCTTTGATAGACGTTGCGTTGATGGTGAATCGACGAAGTAGTTCATAGGCCCTGGGAGGTGTATGCTACGTGATCACCCAGCGCATTCTCTAGTTGAAGGAGTGAGAACTTTCTTCTTTAAGCAGTTTAATTTGAAATTTTCTGTCAAGAATATAAAGAATTATGTATCCCAATTAGCACATCCGAAGCAAATAAAAAAAAAGTTTCTCTTCTTTGGAATGAGTGCTAAATGACGTATGAAGCGAAAGTGGAAGAAACCAACAATTGATTCAAGCGCAACAAATTGAACTCGATCGCGATTTCTTGTAAGATCAATGTGGTGGACGAAGGACGAGCATACGGACGAATAAGATCGACTGATTTCGGACGAACAGAATCAGGCTTGGGCGGAGTAGGATGGTGCTGCTGACTGGGATGATGACGATAGTGGAATAGTTTGTCAAGAGTCAAAGATTTCCGCTTGTGTTGAAAATTCTGATTCATCTGTTCCAAAAAGCCACCGATCGGTCTTGCTTCTTTGTCGCATTGTTTGTATATTTGTTCCTCCAATGGGTCCACATTCGAACCAGTGAGATTTGTCAACGGGTCTAGGCTTCGACCTCGACGCCTGTCGTATTGATGATTCAACATCGGTTCGGATTTCTTATCATCATGATTGTATTTGATATTTTTCAAGAACGCTGCCTTAGACAGGGAACTGAATTTATTTTGTCTACATTGTTGGCTTTGATTGAGAACATGATGGGAAGAAATTCTGTCGATCTTGAAACCTTTGAGTGAGAAATCATCAGCACTTCCGCTAGTTTGATAAACACAGTCTATATTTGATTGTCGCCTATCGTTATTCAGGACCAAAGCATTGAAGTCTTCGATCGGCTGAAGCTTAAATAATTTAATCTGAGTGGTTTTGTGAAATGGATAGCCAATCTTGATAATTTTGTTGCTAGTTGTTTCGCTCGTTCGGGCTTGGCTTGCTTTACAGTGTTTGCAAATCACTATTTCAAATCCAAATAAACATTAGTTTTGCTTGATCTTGAAATATTACCAAGAGAAAAAAAAAACTCAACGATCAAAGTCAGATTTGTTCATTCTTTCCATCCACGAGCTACCTGTTGGGCAAAAAAATTAAACACCTTTCAATGAGGATGCATGCGATCATTACCATTATGTGCTGAATGTAAAGAAGACTTGCGAGTATTTCATCATGATCGAAATTGTCCTCTGAAGTCAAAACTACTAGTCAGAGATTCCTTGCAGGCGTTTTTTTTTTTTTTTGCCAGAGGCAATAGGAGAAAGACTCAACTCGTGTATCTGCACGCCTCGATCACAGATGACCAAATGCGGGAGCCTAAGAGATGAACCGCATCACTTCCCATTTTTTCAGAGATAGCTGGTGTTTGTCGATGATCAAATCGAAACAATCGGAAGGGAGTGTGGTGGTGAGTTTTTTTCTTAACACCTTGGCCTGTCAGATTTTGCAGCGAAATGTTGACATCAGTCCGACTAGATCAAAGGCACAAGGACAAGATAAATATTACCTTGGCTGGTATATGTGCTCGACTTGGCTTTTCCAAATGGGACTCTTGAATGATTCAGGTTTGCCTGAGGTTGTAGCTCACAGATCCTTCGTCTCATGTATTCTATCAATTCCGTCGAATGAATTCCGCTTGGAATGGGTTTGCTGAAGTCTAGTTGATCTGTTTTTTTTTACATATAGAGACATATTGATTAGTCAAGATTTTGTGAGTGAGGTAGTAGTAGTAGAGGATGAGAAAAGAAGCTAGCCAAATGGATGAATCTGATCATCTGACCATGTTTCTTCCGGGCGGTCATTATTAGATGCAGTGGAATGTTGGGAGGCTGTTTTGTCTCTGGGTTTAATTCCGATCACGACGAATTCTTGTTCTGATCTAAGTCCTGGTGGGACGGGTTTAGCCCAGGAGCTGGCGCCGGGGAAGACATCGAGTAATTTTTCCCAGACTTCTTCTCGATCGAGCTGAGGTAGGTTCAGTTGATCAGAGATGGATTTGAAGCCGACGAGGATGTCCAATTCGGGTATGGTTGACAGGTCGGGGTCGGTGTGGGTGTCATCAGGTTCGAAATGGATGGTCAACCAGTGTTTGATGAGCCTATCGAAAGCAGCCCAAGGGTTTGTAGATTTCTCGTTTCGATCGCCGGATGTGATGTCGGTGGGAGGGAGGATGAGAGTTGGACTGCTTGATGGGAATTGTATTGTGTTGACTGATCCTGGTGACTTGGGGGAAGACAGTGCGAGTGGGTTGGGAGGAGTGATGGTAAGCTGGGGAGACTGAGGGTGGCTGAGGGAAGGGGGAACCTGGAAAGATTAAAAGGCATGGTGTAAGCACTGCTGACAAGCGACGACTGGCTGAAAT
>SMGU01010329.1:0-11874 GCA_004348175.1 Puccinia novopanici
TTGGGGCAGCCAAACAGAGCATAAGAAAGATGGTGTTGATTATATGTCAAAATAGCCTAGTTGGGCAAGGCCAATGTGAAGGGATTTGTGCTCAGGTAGGCAATAACCCGGGGCCTTTTGTAGAAGATGGAACCATTATATATATATTGAAATAAGGTAAGGTAGTATCTCAAGTTTATGAGGATAAGATTCTCAGGATACTAACAGTTGGATGAGTATTGATCAGGGCCCATAAGAGTGGATGAGGGAATGATGAGCTACAAATTCCCAGCCAGAGGACCTTTGGTTATATAGTAAAAAAAATGAGAGATGTCACTCAAAGTCATGCCATAGAGTGAGGGATCATTTCCAGTCAACATGCAGATGAGGGAGGATTGTCAAGCCTATGTATATGCAGATGAGGAGGAAGTGGAATCTCCTCTCACCCACAATGGACCAAACTGGAGTGAAATGAAACTAGCAACATGACGGAAAATAGCTGGTGTGCATACAAGATAAAGAGAAATTGAGTAAAATGGGTGGAACATTGTATGCAACATGCATATGGAACATTCGAGTCTGGGAAAAAAATTAAAAAAATTCAAACAAGGGGCTGAAGTCTGTGTCCCTCCCAACCCAGCAGAGATATGGGGGTGTGTGCAGTGAGTGACTAGGGCTTATTCTGTCCACAGCCTCCATTTTTAGGCTTAGTTTTGTCTTATGTTGACTGGTTAAATAGAGTCTAAAAAAGTTTGAAATTTTCCCCATGAAACACAGGAAAATAGGCCACAACATACAGCAGTTTAAAGATAAGGTGATCAGAGACCACAGTGCTACTATTGGCAAAGGGAGAGGGTTATGCTTTCATATTACAGATATAAATATAAGGGCTACAATGGTTGATTGGTTAAGATAGAAAATCTAGATGAGCGATACACATACACACACGGGTATCTAAGAAGCGCCCTGGACATATCAAGCGCACAGAGAGAGCCAAAACGCAAAAAAAAGAGAAACGTGGTCAAGATAGCCTTCTTTCAGAAGTTGAAAAAAAGGAAAACTAGCTGGAATCAGTACGCAAAATCTTCGGTATAAATGTCTATGTCTTTGTGCCCCATCTTTCGGTCAACGAGCCTTAGGTGTTGCTGGCTAACGAGGGTGCGCATGAAGCTGTTCAATGAGTCGGGTCCACAGCCTACGCATTTTGTTGACGAGAAAAAAGAAGAAGAAGGGAGAGTGAGCGAGGAGAGATATATATACATATATTTGACAACAACAATGTGTGTCAGAGAGAAGATATGCTCACAAGCGATTAAAGTTTTGCCGGGGGAACGGTCGACCTCAGTCTCCAAGATTTTAGCCAACCGGGGCCTTCCAGTGCGGACCAATTCCGACATTTCCTGCAAGGCGAGTCTCTCATCGGCGGGTAAGTCGATGCCCATCTCGCGCATCAGATCGTCCTTCCAGAGGGTTACTGCTGCTGCTGCTTGGTCGTCGAAGGAATGTTCCACCTGCTCGGGCGCCGCGTGTTTATCTGCCGAATGGACCAACGTTCCCGGCGAGTCCGACCGTTTCTCTCCCGTCCGACCCTCCTCCTTGCTCACCCGACTTCCAAACATCGCGCTGGGCCTCCATCCGCGCTGTTCGCCTGTCTTGTTCTTCCGAGTCATCGTATTTCTCCTGCGACGTTTGCCCTCATCCTTGACGTTGGCCGAGACCATCATCTCCGCAATCGTTCCCCCACGAGCCTCTCCCTCGAAGTCGGTAAACTCGAGTGGAACGTCTTGAGAATCGAGGCCATGGCTGTGCTCGCTTTCGGTAACAGTGATCGAGCCCGTAAACGAGTGTCTCTGAGGGGAAGGCGTGAATGGGGACTCGGCATCCAGCTGCGAGAAGGGTGGACGAGGGGGGATCAGTAACGTCTGACTATCCGAAACCTCCCCCGTGTTCTTGACGGAAATGCCATGCGGGGAGCTGGAAGCATCCTGGAGAGTTTTGGGAAACTTGTTACGCCGGAGCGAATTGGAGACGTAGAGGTCAAGCTGTAACTCTTCACTGGAAACCATCGCCAGGCACCGCTTTAATGCTGGCGCCACCCACGTTAAATGGGCTAGAGAGGCAACGAAGGAGCCAAAAAAATAAATAATTTTGTTTCTGAAGGGGAGCACTAGGAGTCAATCTCACCATATTCTCTGAAGATCCATACTAGACGAACACTGGAAATGTTCGATCTTGAGGCAGCTTTGGAAGATTCGCCATGGGAGCGAGTGCACATTTTGAAGCAGAACTCTTCAAGCGCAGAGATGCCGAAACTGATACCACTACCACCACAGACGATGACGAGGCTATCGAAGGAGTCCCAAGCGACTCTTCCAGAGCTTCCGAGGGGACGGCTAATTTGACACCGCGTAAGAATGCCATTTGTGAGTTGGGCACTATCATGATTCTTCAGTCGATCGGCCTTTGCACACATGATGGAGTCGTAAAACTTCTTCGAAAACCCTTTCCGAGCGCGAAGGAGCAGTACGACTTCCTTTCCGGACGACTGTTGGCTACACACGTCATGTTGTGAGAGTGATGATGAAGAACAGATCGTGTAAGGGTGGGTTTGCCACCAAGATACGGAGGGGACGCATAGGAGTAAGTACTGTCCAACCTCCCAGTCGCAATCTTTAACCATCTTGTAAGTTATACGAAGTGTCTGACCGGGCAGAACTTGCACCAGCGCAAACCCAGGGGGAATTTGAACTGATGAGGAAGATTTACGAGGTACTCCGAGAGGGCCTTGTTCGTACGAGGAGGGCAAAAAGGAAGTCCGGCCTGGGGAAGACGGCAGCCAAGAAGGAGGCGGGTAGCTATGCTGGATGTTTGAAATAGCCTCGGCATCAGGCGAATTAGGTTTCCGTTCGTCTTGGAAGGCTTGAGTGGGACTTGCACCTAAAGGCTCATTGGACCAGAAGGATCCGGGAGAAGCAAAGAATCCATTGAACCAGAGCCACATGCTGAGTCTCCAGGCGCGCTCGGCGCCCCAGAGGGCCAGACCAATGACCGACCACGCCCATAGAGGTTCGTAGTGAATGATGCAACCAACCAGGAAGAGTATTGACAATACAACATGAGAACAATAAAAAAATTCGTAGTAGCGATTTCGTAGCGGATTGAATGAAAAGCAGATGGTGATCGTGAGTGCGATGTAAGCCTGTGTGGAGGAGGAGGATGAGGGTCAGGGAAAAAAACGTGAAAAGTAATAAGGATATTGACAGACATACAACGACACCCCAATTGAACCGATAGTATTGCCAAACATCTGTCAAGAGTGTATTACCATAAGGGTTGATATCACCGTTGAGTTGGATAGCAAAAGTGACGGTATGGATGGTACTCCAAACCCAGATGAGTCTACCGGTCCAACGATGAATAATGCTGGTACGATCGAAGCCGTAGTGAGTGAGCCAGGGGATGGCAAAGATATTGAAGGGCCATGATTTCAAGCCAATGGACACAACGAAGGGGATCATGGCGTAGGCAATCAGTCCGAATCGAGAGGATAAAGTCCACATGGTCCGGGGGACATTGACATTTGGAGCAGAAAGAAGCGGGTCGGTGAATGGGGCCCAACCATTTGGGTTGAGACTTTGAGCGGTGGCACGAGGAAGAAGAATCTTGTTATCCCTACGAGAATGCTTAAAATGCGGTGCCGGTGCCGGTTGTGGAGGGGGGATGATGGTATTGGAATGTTGAACTCTGGCGCGTCGAGAAAGGGGGGCATATGTGGATCTGGGGGGACCTTGATTGAAGACTTGAACAGGACAGCGACCGCCCCAGGTGCAGGTGGTTGGAGAGATATAATCGTCACCGACCAGACTGAGCGCGAGTATGACGGCGGTGAAAGTCAAGAGGGATATGGCTTGTCCAATACTGATATTCGAGGAGTACCATCGAGGGATTTGGCTCATACGCTCCGGACGACCAGACATGGTTGTACTGTTCCGGATGAGCCGGCGGATGAGAAGGCCGCGAGTCCATCTGATAGGATGGAAGTTCCATTTTGGGTGGTGTTGGGTGACGGTAACGCCAGAGGGATTAGGACTGACTGGGGTGGTCCTCCTGAGAGCAGCATATCGATTCAGTTGATATACCGCTGTCCAAATTGCCAGCAGGCAGGGAATAAATATCCAAAACTGCATTCAAGCAAAAAAAAAGACAAGAATGCTTGTTAGTAGGTGTGTGTCGTGTACGCCATTTATTTAGTAAACTGAGAATAGAATGTGAGTGCATTGCAGCTTGTGTCAAGATAGGATGGGGTTGTTATATTAAGCGGTTGGAGTGAAGGAATAGCTTACCATGTAGGCATAACGCCAAGAGGGAGGGCTGAGGACGTGGGCATCGAGATAGGGGACGATGAAGTAGTAAAGATAGACATCGGTATGGCCTGGTTGGGCCGTGGAAGTGCCGAAGTTGTAGGAGATGGGAGCAGAGTCAGTGGTTGGAGTGCCAGTTGCGAGTGGAGGACGGTAAGCGACGGTGGCGACGGTGGCAGAAGACATAATAATATTGATGGATGGCCAGGGGGATGGGGAGACGGTCAACAAGGAAGGGAACGGAACGATGGTTGCCCCTGGATAGTTTTGGCCAGGGACCGCATGTTTCGATCATGTATTCATTATTATTATTATTATTATTTTCATGGGGCTCACGGGCCGTTGCCAGTGTCAAGTTTTACGAATTCTGTTGACCATCCAGTCAGTCTGCTATGTAGTCGGATAGCAGCCGAGCCAGAAGAATGCCGAGGGCCTCCGGCAGTCACCTGAAAGAAGAATTGGAAACCGAATGAACCGCACATGCCGGCCAGAAGGACACAGCTTCCTTCCTGATGACTGTTTGGGGCGGTCATCTTGGCTGCTTGTTGGAGCCACATGATGATGATGCCTTTCATAATCAGTCTGTTTCCGCCCACAGCCTCTCTAACTCTTGAGCAGATAAACAATACTAGCCAAGAAAATTGGCGGTGATCCGATCAGTTTCATTCGGATACCATCAGAGGATCGGCATCCGCTGTGAATAATACATATTATCCCGAACTTCGGCTCTGGGCGGCCGCCCCAAGCGAAATAAAGACCTTCTTTTTTGATAATTACGTCATGTATCGGAGGGGCGCAGGAGGACATCATGATAGGACCCCGGAAAGCCTCCCTAGAGGGGGGTGTTGGAAAAGGTATGGAAAAATCACAAAATTGGCAGAATGGTACTCTTGAAAAAGGTATTAATTCACTATTTTTGCTGAAAGGGTACTCATGGAATCATGCTTTTCAGGTATGAAAAACAGTTCAAATTGGCAGAAAACTATCAAAACCAAATATTTTCCGCAAGATTTCTTGGGTTTTGCAATTTTTGGGGCTAAGTTAGTCAAATTGCTGCCTCAGCCTAGTCTTGAAAAAGGTATTTGCAGGTCTAAAATGAGGTATGAATTTTGGCCAAAATCCACTTTTTTCAACACCCCCCTCTGGGTGAGCTTGCCGGGGTCCTATCATGATCACACCCCTGCTAAACTGTACTCAGTTTACTAAGTGCACTCTACTTCACACTTGCCACTTCAACCTTCTCCTCAACTCAGCTTGTGCTATAGCTTTTGCCTATCCTCAGCAATGAAAAAGAACACCTCAATACTGTCAGGTGTACCAAACAACTACCAAGTACAAAGGAGGGACTTTCCCCCAAAATTGGCATCATGGCCTGGTTCATGTCAACTACAGAGGTAATATCACCATACCTGACATTCCCCAAGTAGTTACAATGAAATAATTAGATGATTCATTTTGTTAAATTATGTAATAAGTTGTTAAAATATTAATATTAAACATTATATTACTTGTACTATACTTTATCAGAATAAACACAGTACAATTAATATAATATAAGTACCACAATAAGTAAATATTAATAGGACCCCGGTCAACCCCTATATATGTGGGTAACCAAAATATATGAATCCACGGGGAAATTTCCCTAATGCTACTCACGAAAAATGTATGAATGGGTGTTTTACACTTCTAGGCTACTCACTGAAAATGTATATAAGTTTCGCCTTAAAACTGAGGCTAGTAACAGAAATTGTATGAATCTCAAAACAAAGAGAGTAAAAACCACGCTCTGCACCCCCCCTCCCCTTGGAGCAGTAGCGGGGGGTTTTTTTTTTTGAATATTAAATTGTTTTCTTTCTTTATTTTTTGCTTATTTTATTTATTTATTTTTATTTTATTTTTGTTTAACATTTTTTTGTAATCAAATTATAAAAAATAACACTCGGTCTCCCAGAAACACTGTAGTGCAGCCAACGGTGGGCAGATACGTTCCCTTACGTTACAGTGGGATTTTTGGGGATCGTGACCATTTTACTTTATTCAAATCTGGAGTATTGTGTAACGTATCTGATTTTAGTTGTAATTTAACGTATTGTAACTCAATACTCCCCATCTAATTTCTGGGGACAAGTAACGTAAAATCTTGTGAGAAGCATCTTGATATGATAACGGTAACTACTGCCAGGGGGGGTTACATTATGTTATCTGAATAATTTTCAGTTACAGAGGTTCCAAGGTCTGAAGCAAGTTATGTTCCCATTTTTTCTGCTCACATGCTGGAATGGAACTCACACCCTTGAGGGAGGACCACATCATTCACCAGCCTTCAACTCTCGTCATGCTTATCCACCAGTTCCCAACTAGACTATTCAACTTTTAATCATGTTGTACTATTTTGTGTACAGACTTCTTCTGTTAGCTAAGCAAAGCATTGATTTTGTTACTGAATTATTTCTTCATTGAACTTATTGCTCAAAAGCTCTAAGCTCAACAATCATGATGGCACCATGCACTACAACATCCGATAAAGGTGATTTCCAACATGGTAAGTATTATCCCAGTCCAAAAAAATATTTAAAGGTGCTTGTGAATTCATTCTCTGCTGATTTTCTGCTTTAGAAGATTTGGATCAGATGGAAAATAAATTGCTTGGTCAAGATTGTAAGTCGCTCGCTGTTGCAACTCCTTTCCTTGACTTACTTTAGATTTTATTGATTGATCACCTCTATTAGCTAATACTTTATCCAATCGATCAATCTGTTTTACTTCAATGAATCAATCAGCCAATGAATTTTTGGATCGATCAGCCAAAACATTTTTTTGGATCAATCAGCTGAGAACTTAATGGATCAATTGGCTCCTTCTCCCACATATGCATCAGTTGTTAGTGGCTACAATGCCAGGAATAGTCCAAGAACCATTTCAGCTCCAGATGAAACACAAGTGAGCTACTTATTTCATGATTATTTATCGATACCCAAGTTGATTGGCTCCTCTTTCTCCTCAAATAATTCAGTCAAAATTTTCCTCCTCTCTGTCTGAGTTAAGCAGCTTGCTCTCTGAGTTGAGCTCATCTCCTTCAATTGATTCGCGCCGGGTATATAACTCTCCTTCAATCGATTCGCGCTCGGTCTACCAGAGAAAACTCTTGTATGAGTTCAGGTCCAAAAAGAAGGTTCCCTTGGAGCTCAAGGTATGTTAAACCAAAGCGATTAAGACTTGGTCAGAGTCAATTTTTCTCTAAAAACTGTGTGCATTTAGGATATGTTTGGTTCGATTGTTGAGTATGCTATCAACCAGCTTGGATCCTGCCAGATTCAATCAAAACTAGTGACAGCGACTCTACAAGAGAAGGAAGATTTTTTGGAGGAGATTAATCCCCATGTGTTGAAATTATCAATGGACCTGAATGCAAAGTAAGTTAATATTACTTTGAGTTTTTACAATTACAACAGGAGACGACTTGACTAATAGCCATTTTCGCACCAGCTATGTTGTTCAAAAGTTCTTTGAACAAGGAAGCCAGGAACAGAAGGAACGATTAGCCAAATCATTGAGAGGCCATATCTTATCCCTATCCTTGGACACATTTGGAAATCGAGTCGTCCAAAAGGTTAGGCTTTACAGCTAGCTCTGTGAAACTCCTTTGATTCTTTGACTTCACTAATTATCTCTTCTCATCTGCTGCAGGTTCTAGAGCTTATTGAATCCCATGAATGGCACCCGCTCATCAAGGAGTTAGAAGGAGCGATTGTTGAATGTGCAAAGGATCAAAATTCTTGTTGTCTACTCCAATGGTCTGTCGAACAATCCAACTTGGATTCAAATCTCATGATCAGTAATGCAATTAATGGGAAAGCATTCGATTTGGCAACACATCCATATGGCTGCCGATTATTATTAAAAGCTCTTGAGTACATTCCTGAAGAATGTACCAAGCCACTTCTTGAAGAACTTTGCCAGCTCTCTAGTGAATTGGTTTGTTGGTGTTTGATATATGAATCTTTTCACTCTGTCTCCTTGCTCACATTTTATTTCATTAGATGAAAAATCAATACAGTAATTATGTGGCTCAGTGGATAATTATTAATGGGCAAAAGGACGATGCAACTTTGATGCTTGCAAAAATACCGGGACAGGATTTACCTTTGTCAAAGAACAAGTTTTCTGTAAGAGAAAGTTTCACTTTATCAATCTTTTTACCGGTACCAATATAATATTCTCCCTCAATTATATTTCAGATTCTAGAGAAAGCCATATTAAAATCTGCCACCCAAAAAAGGAAACATCCTACGTTTGTATTTTTTCTATATGCATATTAAATGAGAAACTTGCTGATTCAATTGGCTCATTCCAACTCTTTTTTATTCCTTTATGGTATCTTCTCACCTTTCACCCTTTTTGTCTGGTCGTTATGCTCATCTTCCTCTTTTCTGCTATTGGGAATGCAATTGCTGTTGATGTAATATCAAATTGAGCACAATAAATCTTGCTCTAATTGAATTCTTCAGCAATCTGCAAGCCAATCAGAAAAAGAAAAGAAATGAGTATACGACTGGAAAAAGAAGGGTGAAGCGTGAGAATAACTGTGCAGGAAGCTTCACCACAGCTCCACTACCACCAGGAGGATGAGTGATACAGAAGAAATTCTGTGTTAGAATCCAAAATGTAGTTGTGTCTGGTGAGATTCGAACTCACGACCTCAGTATAACTGAGACACATGCTAGAGTGTTGCCTTTAACCAACTAGGCTACAGACGCTTATTTTTGCAGGCTGAAGTTAACATTCCTGTACGGTTACCAAAGGTATGCTTGTGAACTTCTGGGATCAAGTCTTTGATGTGCGTTTGCACTGCTTGTCATGTTACCAGGTCCAAGACTTATAATCTTTGGGTGTCAGTCTGCATAGAGCAGATTTTAACCTCAACATTCTGTCGAATCAATCTTTTTCCTGCCATAACTGCAGAATTCAATAAACAAAAAGCCAATCAAAAGAAACTACTAGATGCCTATGAACTCAATCCAGCTAATCTCCCAAAACCTAAAATAAAGCAAATTTATGCACATAACCCAACAAAGAAGGAAAACAATCTTGCCTTAAAAACTGTCAAGGAAACATTCCACTCCATTGACTCTAGCTATCATAAGATTTACAATGAACACATGGGTCAAATTATTGCTCTAGTCGAGTTTATTAAGTTCAAAGAACTATACGACAAACAATGGGAGGATCTAGAGTTCTTATGCCAATTCTTACATCTTTGTAAAGAGTTTATCACACCAGTGGCTTCTAAATCTCGAAAATGTGGTGGGATTATGTGGGCAATCGGCTGGAGGAAAGGATATGCTGAACTTGAAATTCTCGGCCGATATTGGAATCAAGAGGCAATCAACAAAAATCCCAATGGATTTCGAGATCTGATGAATGGTTCCGCTCACGCAGGGGAGGTACTATGGAATACTTTCCATAGCTTTGGTAATATTGCAGTAGAGAAAAATCATAAATTCATGGAAAAGTTTAATATTCCATCAATTGCAGATAATAATTTCCCCAAAGTAGCAGGTGATAAATCCCCTTTTGGCTTTGCTTCCAATCTTGCTTTCTCTTCCCATGGCTTTTATAATCATCAGCATCTCGATACTGGTGATGCATCTGAACTCCCCTTGGCATTTGCTTTAATCATACCAACCTTGAAATCAACTGAACAGATTGCTACTGAAGGCTACAATGTTGAAAATGGCCAGTTCATTTTTAGAGATATACAAGTTTCTCTTGATTTCAAGCCACGTACAATATGTAGAATGATATTTTGTGCACAAGAATATGTTCATGGAACCTTATTGCCTACTGAACCTACCAACTTTACCAAGCTAGGAATGTCTTTACAAATAGCAACTCGTACAAGTAATACTTGCAAAAGATATCTTAATGGAGAATATGATGATGATAGTGATAAATATTTTTGTGGTGTTAATGAGCTCTTAGATAATTAGCTAGAAATAAAATATTATTTTTGTAATTCCCTTCTCAAGATACTCTTGGTCCATCAATTTATAAAATTTATGAATTAAATAATTAACTCCCTTTGCAAAAACCTCTTTTTGGATGTCCCCTTAAAAAGAAATTAAAATATCAATTTTTTCATCTAGAATAGATAGTACATGAAAACATTGATATTTTCAATTCTTTTTAATAGAACTAAACTACATCATGGAAATTGGGATTTTAGAGATATCTCCATATAAAATATTTGATGCTGATTTAATTGAATTTTTATTTAATTTTTGTGTTATAAATGTTTTATTTTTTTAGGATTAGATTTTCAAAGTTTTAATTTTTCTAGAGTATTAGATGGCGCACAAATTTCACTTCTGATTGAAAAGTGGAATATAAAGGATTTTCTTGAGGAAATTAATATTATCATTAAATAATTGAAGCTGACAAAAGATGATCATGATTTTTATGTTTCAAGTTCAAATTAAAGCTCAAAAAAAGTCTCATAGAAATCGAGAAGATTTAATCAATTTGATAACTACATTCATGGAAATAAAATTTGATTTATAATATTTATTCTTCAAAATATTTTTTTGAGAATTTTGTTGAATCTGTTCTTGTACCATAGCCTTTTTCCACCATCATTTGTGAATTTTTTGCCTTTTATATTCTCAGCTGTGTTGGTATATGAAAATATCTTGAGATAAAAAATTCAATCAATAATCAGCCCCAATGGCAATAATATTTCAAAGTAAAGATCTAGAATACTGTAGCAGAATTCATGACTGGTATAAAATTATTAATTCAAGTTATTTAAAAGGAAGAATTAGTTGATGCTGGGTTGGAACACAAAAAAATATTATTTATAGAAGTACAAGTCAAGAATTCTTTGATAGATTTTATGACCAGGGTGAAGGTAAAAGAATATCTGTTTTTTCATCACACAAAACATCATTATCCATGACTTTTTTAATATGAGGTTGGTTTATTGAAAATCTTAATCAATGGGATCATTTCAGGCACAAGATTTCACTTATTTTATCAAAGAACAATATTTTGGTGCCACCAGAAGACATTATTTACTTTTTTGTGTTCACCTTTGGCTCAAGGCATTGCCTAGGATGTGGTATGCCAGATGGATTATTTTGAATTGAATGAAAATGGAAATATGGGTTACATGGGAAAACCATACTATGATTAACTGAAAAATTACATCCTTGGATTTTACCCTACCATTTTTGAATCAATTACAAAACACCAGAAACCCTCACCGAGAAACTTATTCTTTCTTTTCCCAATAAAATGCCTAACAAATCGTATGGACTTGGATTGTTTTCTCAGCCTAACGGACCAGAAAATCATGTTCGTCAATCATCAAGAATCAGTTCTGGTGCTGGTCGTTGTCCCTCAAGCTCCCGTCCACCTCAAGATTCTAGAAAATCCACACACAAGCCAGCTTCAGCACAACCAGCAACCCAAAATAAACAATCAAGAAATGCCTCTGTCTCAGATACAGACACCAGTGATGTTTTAAGTTTCA
>SMGU01010331.1:0-11369 GCA_004348175.1 Puccinia novopanici
GAATTATAAGCTGTTACAGGTGAGGCCCTGGTCGGACGAAAGAGTGGCTGATCCACTTGAGGCGCCTCCGTGTTGGGATCGACATGGACATTTCGATGACCTGGCAGCGTAAACACCGTATAGTGCGTAGGAGTAAAGATTGGCCGATCCACTGGAGGCGCCCCCGTGTTGGGATCGACATGGAAATTTGGATGACCTGGCAGCATATTGTACGTATTCACTGGCGGGTAGGAAGCAGAGGATACACCCATAAAAGGGCCTGGACTAAATATGCTAGGCTCTACGCTGGGTGCCACGGGTGCATGGTCGGCTCTAACTGCGTTTGTTGCACCTGACGGGTCAGAAAGGACTTCCCGCCCCGGCGAACTATTAGCTGTTAAAGGTGAGGCCCTGGTCGTAGACTCCAGGCCAATCGCGGAGGGAGAGATCAGATCTGTGCATCGAATGTGATGAGTCAACAAAGCTACTAGAAGGGGCCACGCCCGCCAATTGCCATATGGCTGATAACACATCGCCGACTGCTGAGGCCGAGTCCTTAGCTCGAGCTGGAGAGTCAACTGAAGGCTTTTTTATATACAAAGGCCCCAGGCCCCTCAACAAACTTCATGCGACCACTTTCCGTCACATCCAAAATTATTATTAGCATGCCCCCAATAAAACAAACTGCGTGAACTTCGAGGCGAGCAGCTTATTGCTGAAGGACCACCAGTGGTTCCTGGGTTGGCTTACGTGTTTGGGCTGCGACTGTGTGTGTACATACACGGCCGGAGAGTTAAGAAAAGAATCGAACCCGTATCATCACCATTCTTGCAGTGCTCCTTGTCAGGTGTGACCGGGGCTTGATAGAACGGAAATAGCGGGGTCCACGTAGCGGCGAGCGAGCGCAGTTACAATTAGGCTCCGTTCATTCGTGCGTGAGGTTGGGTAAGGAGCATGAGCAAATAAATCATCATCAAGACCAATGTTACTTTGTCTCTTGTGACGTGCGCTCATCCCTCACCCGGCTTGCCAGACCGGCTGAGACGCGGGCCTCGCGCTGACATCCACTGCGCCAATGTGCTGTCAGGCAGAGAGACTTCCCTGTCTTCCGCTGTCCCACCATCCCGTTCTTCCTGCTTCTTCCCTGTCCTTGACCGTGAGAAGTCCTCACGTTTACCTCCGGCCAGAAGTCAATGGGAAGATGCGACTAGACGAGCGCCACGCACAGCCCCCCGCTCTTCTATTGCTGTGATCAGCACTCTGTCTGGCTGTGAGCAACTTGCGTCAAGAGCTTCTGCATGATGATATATTCATAATAATAATTCCGGTCGAAAAGAGAAAAAAAAAAAGAAAAAAAAAAACAGGGTTGATGACATCATCAATAAAAGACAATGACAAAGGATGGACAACAACGGCGAGGAGAGGTCGTTTGAGAGGATCGATTTGTAAGCAGAAAGGAAAAGAAAAAGAGACGGATGACAATCGAAGTCACAAAAAAATTCATGAAAAATTGCGGTTCCGAAGATTGGGTTGTGGTGTGGTGATGAATTGGTTCGTGAGATGTGGTCATGTGGTATGGGTGATGAGTTCATGCAACTGATGGGGTGAAGAAGAGGAATAAAGGAAGAAGGGCACCTAGTTAAATTTTATAAACATAAGTGCATAAGGAAGGCGGCTACGGATCCTTGATTAGAGGAATGTTGTGTCAATGGTGGAAGAGGGCTCCGGTATCGAATAAGGAATGGCTTGACGGATCAAAAGTGGGAGAAAAGGATTCAATAGTGGTGGAAGGTAGAGCCACGTTTCTCGTCCTCGAAAGGAAGGTCGTGATGGAGGGACTTCAAGTCAGCAAGGTCGGGCTGGACTCGAGGCAGGTTGGTGATGGCGGTGACCCGTCTGGCCTTAAGATGGGTCTGGCCGGGCCAAAAGTACTCGAATCTGTCCACGTCCATGTGCCACACCAATTGCCCGGTCGGCGAGCGTCGAGTCTGGTAGATGGCTGCCGCGAGAAGTAGGATCGTCGGCAAGGCGACCATCCCCCACCCAAGCCATGTAGACACAAAGATGAAGATGTAGCCTCGACAGATAAAATACCGACCCTGTGAGTGCGAGAAATCCAGCACGTTAGTCTTTGCCTTTTTTTTTTTGAGGCAGGAAACAGTCAAAGGTTACTCACGCAGCTCGACATTAATCCAGGAGTTGATTCGTGCAATGAAGTCAATGAGGCTATGTGAGCGACGCGAAGCGGGAAGGAATGAAAGAGCATCATGGTATCAGACATCCTTCTTAATCGCGAAGGGATGGGAAGGTCAGGCAGAGGGGAGGAAGAGAGGACCAACCGCCGATTCCCAAGGTGAGTAAGCCAGACCAAAGGAGCTCCTGCCACACGGCTCGCATCATGGGGACCCCATAGGAGCCCAAGTGTTCGTTGCTCGGGAGCCACGCCAAGCCGATGATGATGAAGCTGACGGCGCTTGCGGTCAGGATTTCGGGTATGGAATGCAGGACCGTGCCATGGTACATCTTGAGCGAGTAGGCCAGTATGACCGAGGTAGACGAGAGCATCAGAATCGACATGATTGCTAATCCTATGTGACAGAACAGTCGTATCTTGTGCATCCTGATGATGGACGGATTATGACACCATGATAGCATGAACATGGTCATTTTCTTTCTAGTTTATTTGTCTTGTGGTCGGAAGGAGTGGGTTTTCAATAAGAGCTTTCGACGAATGTTCTGTTAGCCCGGCCTTCCTTTGAAGATTGAGGGGGAGTCAAACAAGTCTTCTTTAGTTGAATAGCGCCGGCCTGTGTTGTGCTGAGTGTGCCACAGAGAGAGGTTGAATATGTTCAAGATTGGCAGATGTTGCAGACAAAGGCGAGAAATGAATGTGTGATGAGAGATCGCGGGTGGAGGGTTGTACTGTTGGATGGGCAGGTTGTGCTCGTGAGGGGAAGTCTTTGTGTGGGCTGGCTTGGTTCAAGTTTTCTGTTTCTGTTGGAGTCTTGTTGAGTTTGACGGAAAGAAGGCCGCAGCATTCACAAGCTTCACAGCGCGCACACCGAACACGCTGCGCCCCGCAGCCCCCGCTTCAACATGTTCCGAGCTTTGACGGAAAGCTGTTCTTTTTTTCGCAGCTAGTTTTATTGGATCCGAGATAGGTAACAACAATAGAGATCATATCTAGTGTTTCAAAACGAGTGCTTGGGTCAGTTTTACAGTGTCTGGTGACAGCATGGGGGCACTGGTCCATGTATCCCTGGTAAATTCACCGAGGTTGCACCACCAATAGTCACAAAATGTTTTCTTGGGGGGGAAAGGATACTGATAATTGATGGCATCCATAGGAAAGAACCCTGATCAACATATTTTGATTGTCAAAAAGCTTGGACTTTTTTTTCTTCTTTTTTTTTTTTCCCAAAATTATCAGATTCAGTTTTTAAAACCTTGATCATTTCTGGTGTCATGTCGAGGCATCACACACATCAAAGTTTTTTGCTTCACCCAATGCTGAGAATCCCCCTCCAAGTCCAACTCATGATTCCACTTGATTACTCATCCATGCTGCTATGTTGCCCACCATTATTCAGGTATTGGATGCTGTACTGTCTGATGTTCTCATTCCAATTAGCTTCAAATCATTCAATTATGGTATTCAAAATTCAAACATGAAATCATAAAGTACATTTCCATAAAATTTTCTCGCAGGGAACTGTCACATTTCATAAAACTTTATTGACAATCCCCTGCGAAAAAATCAAACTTTGATATTATGTCAATTTTTTTGTCCAAATTTTGAATACCATAAATGAAGAATGAATTCAACATCTGATTTTTTTATCCTGTAATTCCTAAAAATCCAAAATTATGACTTTCATTTATTAATTCTCCCAAACAGCACTCTGCCATTCCAAACCCCTATCAAGTAATTCCCAGGGGGGAATCAACCCATCCTTCTGGAAAATATCTCATCTTTGGTACCACTAACAGCCCCTTTCTGGGTAGTAAATCCCTCCAATCTGTATTTGGCTACTCTGTGGGTAAAAGAATAATCAACACTCAACAGACTTCAGAAACCACTTTGGAGCCAGAGTGGCAAGTTATTATTGGTGAAGAGCCTGGCGGAAACTACAGAGAATGAAATCCAGAGGCTGTCAATGTTGGTCTCATTTCTTGTGCGAGTCAACTGTGTATTTTCTATGCTCAAGACAGCAGATTGGCAGTTTTTTATTGTGCAGAAAGAAGAAGAAGTTTAGAGATGATTACAACAAAAAAAGGAAGTATTTAGAAGAAAACAAGATGGGAAATAACCAAATCCACAATCTGAATGCAGATCAAATCCTGCTTCATCCAAAAAGACAAGTACCATGTTTCCAAGGTCCAGACCATGCCAGTTTACAAAGTGAGATTGCTGCTCAATCAGCTTGGGCTTATTCCACAAGGCAGGAATGTTAGTCACCTGCTTCTTCAATGTATCCATAATATGGATTGATTTGCTGACTGTCTTTTTTGAGATGGTGACTTTTGTCTTTGATGTATTGGGCCAGCTCAGCAAGTGTGGTTGTTTATTATCAGGATGACCATGGTCATCTCATCTGAAAATTTTCCAGGACACTTTTTCTTGAATTTGACTGAATTGGGATCTTCAATCCTGATCCACTGAATCTGGTGCTGGGAGGATTTGAATGTCTTGATGGCATCATCCACATTAATACTGTTACCCAAAACATTTTCACAGATAAGTGGACAGACCTCAGGCATAATGATGGTGCTGGATTTGTGTGTCTTGTAAGTGAGTTGATCATCCTAATGGCTCCAACTCTGTTGAAGGCTTTCTTCTGATTTTTGGATTGCCTTCTTTTATGCTGTCTTTTGTTCAACCCATGTGGCTATGCAACCAGCTCACACATCCATTGTCGATCAGCTTCAATCTCCAAATTGATTAATGTGAGCATCATAGAATTTCCTGGAGAGGAGTCTATTGCTGCACTACATGCCATCTTGATACCAAAGCAGTAAGTCAGTAAGCAACCAAAAAAACAAAAGAATTACATCAAAATTGAAGAAATAAAAACAAGCCACACATACCTTGAGATGTTTCCTTGCTTTAAAGGGTGGTGATTGAAGTGGGGTAGTGGTGATTGAAGTTGTAAGTCAGGTGGGTGTATGGATATGAGAGGAGCAATCACTACAAAAAAACTCAGTCAACTGCCTGCAGTTGACATGCACCATGCTCCAGCCAAGCTGCCATCCAAACTCCACCAGTCTGAATATGTAGTTTTTTTGGCACAGTGACTGTGCAGCATGCACAGTGACTGTGCATCAAAGCTTGGTTGAATTAATCTTGGACAAAGGTTTGAGTAACACCACAAGCTTCCTTGGACTTTCTGCATGTCAACTGCAGGTATTTGAGCGAGTTTTTTTTTGCAGTGAATTGGCCTTGGCCATGAGCCAAGTTTGATGGCCTGCCAAAGATGGCTGATTAATCCACTTGGACAAAGACCCAAGGCTTCTTGGCACTTTGCCAAGTAGTAATTGGGTCTGTGCCCAAACAAGCTTGCAACACAACACAACACAACAATGATTAGCCACAACATCGTAAGATCTCAAAAGTTTTTGTTTTGAGAACCTTTTACTGAATGGAGAAATATATGATTCAGTTGCGGGCTCTTCCTTTCTATACTATTAGAAAAAAAAGACCACAAAGTTAAGCTTGGAAGATTCAATTCAAGCAATGGTGACTGTGTTCAAGATGATTGTTTGATTGATGAAATATGTCCATGTTGTTGCTGTGGAATGGCTGCAGGATTGGGGGTGATAGGTTGAATTTTTCAGTGATGGCCTTCATGATGGTTGATTGTTGATGATGAGAAGGGGGCTTGAAACAAGGTTGGCATTTGCCAAGGGTAAGTGAGGATGAGGAATGCAGAAATGGAGGAAGATGAACTTTTTCAGAAAGTTGCATGAAAAGGATGTGGGAGAAGAGGCTTAAACCAGGAATTGAACTCAGGTCAAGTTAAGGCTGTGTTTGGCTACCATAAATTGTGTTTTTTTTTTTTTTTTTTTTGTGGGATTAGTAGGGGGACCAGATAGGACTGGATATCATCATTGCAATCATTGATGTTTGGCTGGTCCCCACATGTTATAACCAAAATTATGTTTTTTTAAGGTTACCAGCCAAAGTGAATATTTTGGACCCAACCAAAATATGCACCATCATAACCCAAAAAAGTCTCCTGCAGGTCAGCTTAATGTCCCAAGAAAGAAGGGTTTTCAAACCCTATTTGTGATATTACACAAACTTGATCAAACCTAATGCACATTTGGGGCAGCCAAACAGAGCATAAGAAAGATGGTGTTGATTATATGTCAAAATAGCCTAGTTGGGCATGGCCACTGTGAAGGGATTTGTGCTCAGGTAGGCAATAACCAGGTGTCTTTTGTAGAAGATGGAACCATTATATATATTGTATTTCTCAAAAATGTTGGACCGCTCGCTTTTTTTTTTTCTTCTAAATAAAGTTTTTTTTTTTATTGGTTTTGTCTGGAAAACCGTGAGACAGTTTCCCCTAATGAATCGGCCTTGCTGGTAGGCCGTGTTTGAGGAGGTCTGAGGAGAAATGGACCTCATATTTGGAACCAGCGCCCCATTCTTACCCTGGCAGTCGGGTGGGGTGGATACCACTGGCACCTACACTCACCCATGACCGGGCTGGAATGGCACTGCTGGTTGCCGGACAGGGTGCCAGCAACTTCAAGGTTGTGGGACACTTGAGGAAAAAACCATGGCACTTAGACCTAAATACATATATGTGGTTCTAAATGCATATTCCACGCAAAAAATAAAAAAAAGAAGTTGCCCAAGGTTTCTGAGAAACACAATATATTGAAATAAGGTAAGGTAGTATCTCAAGTTTATGAGGATAAGATTCTCAGGATACTAACAGTTGGATGAGTATTGATCAGGGCCCATAAGAGTGGATGAGGGAATGATGAGCTACAAATTCCCAGCCAGAGGACCTTTGGTTATATAGTAAAAAAATGAGAGATGTCACTCAAAGTCATGCCATAGAGTGAGGGATCATTTCCAGTCAACATGCAGATGAGGGAGGATTGTCAAGCCTATGTATATGCAGATGAGGAGGAAGTGGAATCTCCTCTCACCCACAATGGACCAAACTGGAGTGAAATGAAACTAGCAACATGACGGAAAATAGCTGGTGTGCATACAAGATAAAGAGAAATTGAGTAAAATGGGTGGAACATTGTATGCAACATGCATATGGAACATTCGAGTCTGGGAAAAATTAAAAAAATTCAAACAAGGGGCTGAAGTCTGTCCCTCCCAATCCGGCAGAGATATGGGGGTGGGTGCGGTGAGTGACAAGGGGTTACTTTGTTCACGGACTCCATTTTTGTGGTTTATTTGCGTTGTATCTTGAATGGTTATTAAATAAAGTTTGAAAGTTTCCCCATGAAACACAGGAAAATAGGCCACAAAATACAGCAGGTTAAAGATAAGGTGATCAGAGACCACAGTGCTACTATTGGCAAAGGGAGAAGAGGGTTATGCTTTCATATTACAGATATAAATATAAGGGCTACAAGGTTGATTGGTTAAGATAGAAAATCTAGATGAGCGATACACATACACACACGGGTATCTAAGAAGCGCCCTGGACATATCAAGCGCACAGAGAGAGCCAAAACGCAAAAAAAAGAGAAACGTGGTCAAGATAGCCTTCTTTCAGAAGTTGAAAAAAAGGAAAACTAGCTGGAATCAGTACGCAAAATCTTCGGTATAAATGTCTATGTCTTTGTGTCCCATCTTTCGGTCAACGAGCCTTAGGTGTTGCTGGCTAACGAGGGTGCGCATGAAGCTGTTCAATGAGTCGGGTCCACAGCCTACGCATTTTGTTGACGAGAAAAAAGAAGAAGAAGGGAGAGTGAGCCAGGAGAGATATATATACATATATTTGACAACAACAATGTGTGTCAGAGAGAAGATATGCTCACAAGCGATTAAAGTTTTGCCGGGGGAACGGTCGACCTCAGTCTCCAAGATTTTAGCCAACCGGGGCCTTCCAGTGCGGACCAATTCCGACATTTCCTGCAAGGCGAGTCTCTCATCGGCGGGTAAGTCGATGCCCATCTCGCGCATCAGATCGTCCTTCCAGAGGGTTACTGCTGCTGCTGCTTGGTCGTCGAAGGAATGTTCCACCTGCTCGGGCGCCGCGTGTTTATCTGCCGAATGGACCAACGTTCCCGGCGAGTCCGACCGTTTCTCTCCCGTCCGACCGTCCTCCTTGCTCACCCGACTTCCAAAGATCGCGCTGGGCCTCCATCCGCGCTGTTCGCCTGTCTTGTTCTTCCGAGTCATCGTATTTCTCCTGCGACGTTTGCCCTCATCCTTGACGTTGGCCGAGACCATCATCTCCGCAATCGTCCCCCCACGAGCCTCTCCCTCGAAGTCGGTAAACTCGAGTGGAACATCTTGAGAATCGAGGCCATGGCTGTGCTCGCTTTCGGTAACAGTAATCGAGCCCGTAAACGAGTGTCTCTGAGGGGAAGGCGTGAATTGGGACTCGGGATCCAGCTGCGAGAAGGGTGGACGAGGGGGGATCAGTAACGTCTGACTATCCGAAACCTCCCCCGTGTTCTTGACGGAAATGCCATGCGGGGAGCTGGAAGCATCCTGGAGAGTTTTGGGAAACTTGTTACGCCGGAGCGAATTGGAGACGTAGAGGTCAAGCTGTAATTCTTCACTGGAAACCATCGCCAGGCACCGCTTTAAAGCTGACGCCACCCACGTTAAATGGGCTAGAGAGGCAACGAAGGAGACAACAAATAAATAAATAAATAATTTCGTTTCTGAAGGGGAGCACTAGGAGTCAATCTCACCATATTCTCTGAAGATCCATACTAGACGAACACTGGAAATGTTCGATCTTGAGGCAGCTTTGGAAGATTCGCCATGGGAGCGAGTGCACATTTTGAAGCAGAACTCTTCAAGCGCAGAGATGCCGAAACTGATACCACTACCACCACAGACGATGACGAGGCTATCGAAGGAGTCCCAAGCGACTCTTCCAGAGCTTCCGAGGGGACGGCTAATTTGACACCGCGTAAGAATGCCATTTGTGAGTTGGGCACTATCATGATTCTTCAGTCGATCGGCCTTTGCACACATGATGGAGTCGTAAAACTTCTTCGAAAACCCTTTCCGAGCGCGAAGGAGCAGTACGACTTCCTTTCCGGACGACTGTTGGCTACACACGTCATGTTGTGAGAGTGATGATGAAGAACAGATCGTGTAAGGGTGGGTTTGCCACCAAGATACGGAGGGGACGCATAGGAGTAAGTACTGTCCAACCTCCCAGTCGCAATCTTTAACCATCTTGTAAGTTATACGAAGTGTCTGACCGGGCAGAACTTGCACCAGCGCAAACCCAGGGGGAATTTGAACTGATGAGGAAGATTTACGAGGTACTCCGAGAGGGCCTTGTTCGTACGAGGAGGGCAAAAAGGAAGTCCGGCCTGGGGAAGACGGCAGCCAAGAAGGAGGCGGGTAGCTATGCTGGATGTTTGAAATAGCCTCGGCATCAGGCGAATTAGGTTTCCGTTCGTCTTGGAAGGCTTGAGTGGGACTTGCACCTAAAGGCTCATTGGACCAGAAGGATCCGGGAGAAGCAAAGAATCCATTGAACCAGAGCCACATGCTGAGTCTCCAGGCGCGCTCGGCGCCCCAGAGGGCCAGACCAATGACCGACCACGCCCATAGAGGTTCGTAGTGAATGATGCAACCAACCAGGAAGAGTATTGACAATACAACATGAGAACAATAAAAAAATTCGTAGTAGCGATTTCGTAGCGGATTGAATGAAAAGCAGATGGTGATCGTGAGTGCGATGTAAGCCTGTGTGGAGGAGGAGGATGAGGGTCAGGGAAAAAAACGTGAAAAGTAATAAGGATATTGACAGACATACAACGACACCCCAATTGAACCGATAGTATTGCCAAACATCTGTCAAGAGTGTATTACCATAAGGGTTGATATCACCGTTGAGTTGGATAGCAAAAGTGACGGTATGGATGGTACTCCAAACCCAGATGAGTCTACCGGTCCAACGATGAATAATGCTGGTACGATCGAAGCCGTAGTGAGTGAGCCAGGGGATGGCAAAGATATTGAAGGGCCATGATTTCAAGCCAATGGACACAACGAAGGGGATCATGGCGTAGGCAATCAGTCCGAATCGAGAGGATAAAGTCCACATGGTCCGGGGGACATTGACATTTGGAGCAGAAAGAAGCGGGTCGGTGAATGGGGCCCAACCCTTTGGGTTGAGACTTTGAGCGGTGGCACGAGGAAGAAGAATCTTGTTATCCCTACGAGAATGCTTAAAATGCGGTGCCGGTGCCGGTTGTGGAGGGGGGATGATGGTATTGGAATGTTGAACTCTGGCGCGTCGAGAAAGGGGGGCATATGTGGATCTGGGGGGACCTTGATTGAAGACTTGAACAGGACAGCGACCGCCCCAGGTGCAGGTGGTTGGAGAGATATAATCGTCACCGACCAGACTGAGCGCGAGTATGACGGCGGTGAAAGTCAAGAGGGATATGGCTTGTCCAATACTGATATTCGAGGAGTACCATCGAGGGATTTGGCTCATACGCTCCGGACGACCAGACATGGTTGTACTGTTCCGGATGAGCCGGCGGATGAGAAGGCCGCGAGTCCATCTGATAGGATGGAAGTTCCATTTTGGGTGGTGTTGGGTGACGGTAACGCCAGAGGGATTAGGACTGACTGGGGTGGTCCTCCTGAGAGCAGCATATCGATTCAGTTGATATACCGCTGTCCAAATTGCCAGCAGGCAGGGAATAAATATCCAAAACTGCATTCAAGCAAGAAAAGGCAAGAATGTTTGTTAGTAGGGGTGTGTCGTGTGAGCCATTTATTTAGTAAACTGAGAATAGAATGTGAGTGCATTGCAGCTTGTGTCAAGATAGGATGGGGTTGTTATAAGCGGTTGGAGTGAAGGAATAGCTTACCATGTAGGCATAACGCCAAGAGGGAGGGCTGAGGACGTGGGCATCGAGATAGGGGACGATGAAGTAGTAAAGATAGACATCGGTATGGCCTGGTTGGGCCGTGGAAGTGCCGAAGTTGTAGGAGATGGGAGCAGAGTCAGTGGTTGGAGTGCCAGTTGCGAGTGGAGGACGGTAAGCGACGGTGGCGACGGTGGCAGAAGACATAATAATATTGATGGATGGCCAGGGGGATGGGGAGACGGTCAACAAGGAAGGGAACGGAACGATGGTTGCCCCTGGATAGTTTTGGCCAGGGACCGCATGTTTCGATCATGTATTCATTATTATTATTATTA
>SMGU01010332.1:0-12191 GCA_004348175.1 Puccinia novopanici
GTATTAGGCTTGAGGTTATCCTTTCACATAAATCAATCCCACTGGATTATTTATCCATCATAAGAAGTTATATTAGGTCTGCAAGAGTGTTGTTTAGGGTGATCTAGGTCTGATAGAGGCTACTATACATAGTAACTCTGTCTTGTAATCAGCCATCTATATTTAAATATTGATTCAAGATTCCTTATATTTGTGTAGTACTATTAGAGGGGCAGGTCTTTCAAACCACCCGTCAGTTGTAATAGCTTTTACCTAGTTAAGCAATTGATATCCCCCTCAGAGGATCTTTACTAAATATTATTATTTGTCCCACAGGAGTCCCACAACGGCCAGATGCAAAGCTCCAAACAAGTCAAGCCCCGCTTAAGCTTCCTCATAGCCTCAGGATCTGGGTCGTTGTGGTATACTTTTTGGTACAAAATTTTAAATTTTTTATTTTATAATATTTTCTGGCTTTTATATACATGTACTACAGGTTTCACACATATTTCTCTTAATTCTCACTCATATTTAGCATGTACATACACGAATATGCTTGTACACAACTTTTTATGTCTTTTATTTCTACTTTTTTATGTTGTATGCATGGTGAAGCACAAGGTGGAGGATCCTTATTGAAACTAGAGCATGTCATGTGGAAAATACAGTGGTAGTCTAAAGCTCCACATGTCAACTACAGAGGTAATATCAGCATACCTGACATACCATATCAACATACCTGATATTTCCCAAGTAATTACAAGATAATATTACATAATTAATGTTGTTAAATTATGTAATAAGTTGTTAAATTATTAATATTAATATTATATTACTTGTACTGTACCTTATAAGAATAAACACAGTACAATTAATATAATACACGTGACTCAATTAGTAAATGACATGACTAAGACAGTACTGGAACTCTAATAACTTTAGCACCTTGATTATAAATTATTATAATAGGTTTTGCCTAGTTTTGTCTGACCTCAAAAGGTTCTGTTTAGTTTTGCCAGGTTTTGTTCTGTCTACGCACAGTTTGTCATATTATTTTATATTTTATTTTTTACATTATCTTATTTATTATTCTAGCCGTAAAACATAACATAAAATAACTTAACTTACAAAATATGCGCCTCAAATATGATTATAATTATTATAATTAATAATAATTAATTATTTAAATCTTAAGCCCATCATTTGATCTGTATCCAATAATGAGGCATCACCAGGAAGGAGTTAATAATTTATTATCCATCTTATTCCCATCAAATGATGTGCATTAATTGGAAGTTAATTAACATCATTAATTTGAGCGCCAACAGGAAGGAGATAATAAGTTGTTATCAACTTTATCCACATCAAAAGATGTGTATTAATTAAAAATTAATTATCATCATTAATTTTGAGCGCTGCCTGGAAGGAGATAACAATTAATTGTTAACTTTAACAGCATCAATGATGTGTACTTTAATTTAAAGTAAATTACCATCATTGATCTGTTAATATTAACCCTGGAATAATCCAAGGGATTAACATTTGCTGATCTTGATTCCAGTGCGCCTCAAAGGTCCCTTAATGAAGATATTGGGCGCTTCTGAATGTCTTGTTAGAATATTTAAGCACCAAGCTTCCTCTGGCAATTTTCCCCAAGCCTACCAGTCACCCAGAAAAGCGCATTCAGCCACCAGATATTATTATAACTCTCCACCAGACAGTTTATAAATTATCCCAACAGACTTAATTAGTGTTCTTGCTACTGGATCAACCCTCCACTATCAACATCACCAATTACTGTCTGCCTGAATCCACCTGTAGTAACTTATATAAGTCTTGAAGCGCATCTGAACCACTACCACCAGTTGTTAGTTGCACTCCAACACCTATTAAGGCCCAACCACGTAAGTGCCAGTCACTTACAAGTTCAAGAATATTCCCTGACTGTCTCAGCAGGAAGAATCCACGTATACTTACGGGATTTCCCTCCCTGAAAAGGTTGAGAAGAAAAAGCTTTGCAAGATTTAAATACTTGAAGCTAATTATCTTTTATAATTATTATTTATAGGAAATAACCCTTACACGTACCAAATCACCACTCAATCAATCACTCATAGCACAACCAGTGCACATAATCACTTGGTTAGTAGCATAGAGGCTGACACCACATGATAAGTACCTTGCATTGCAGAAGTGGAGGTGACATCATGGCAGGTAAGCAGCTGCGCTGCAAGAAGCATGTGCTGGTAGCATAGTAGGTGCATGGAAAAACTAGAACAATCCATTGCACAGCTTAAGTCACATCATAGTGGAGGACATGCATGGTTACTAGGCAACCTGCACAGCATGACATCATACATTCACAGCACCTAGTTGTTCCCACCAGCAATAATCCCTCACTTGCATGTCTCACCAGCAAAAATAGCTCATAATTGTCTATAAAAGAGGCTCTCCTCTCAGCTGTTTTCTCTCATCTCATCATCCCATCAGATCAATCATTCCTTCCTCAACATCAGTTGTAGGGGGAACACCAGTACAACTTATTAGTTATTATTTAGTTATTATTGCAGAACCTTAGTAAGGGAATTTGTTATTACATTTATTACACATATTTACAAACACTGGCAGAGTCATTACTCGCAGATTTGAGTGTCATACTGAGTTGAATAATCAAAGCCCTTCACCAATAGTGGTAGTGTGTGGTCTAAAAGACACAAACTGTCACTTACATAACTTTCAAGCCTAGCTTGTGAGTGTTGTATCTGATATTTCGGAAAGGCAGAGGCTTCCTCAATTCATCCCTTTCTAAATTCAGCAAAAGGGTGTAAAAATCACTTTTTGAGTCTTACATCGTACTCCAGCGTCAATCTGCTCCACCCTTCAATCTGACCACCATCTGTCGCGCTTCTTCCTCCTTTTTTTTCCTTTTGTTTTTCTCTTACCGCTCTTTTCTGTAGAGTTGTATGGATTACAACATTGTGTATTTTCTATATTTTTATTTTATATTTTCTCACGCCATGCGGCGCAGCCATTGCTATAAAACCTGTACTGCGACTAGTCAGGATTTTCTCCATCGTTCTTTTGGGAAAACCTTTGACTCGTTGCAGAAAAATATTCTTCATTATTTTTCCTCTTTATATTTCTGTCTCATTTTATTTCTTTATTATTTCTTTATCATTTATTATTCTCTTTTTCTTTTCTATCTATGATTATGAAATGAAACTCATTGTTCTTTTGGGAAAACCTTTGACTCGTCGCGGAAAAATATTCTTCATTATTTTTCCTCTTTATATTTTCCTTGCTCTTTGTCTTCTTCATTTTTTTTCTGTTTTCTTCTTTCTTTCTTTTTCCTTTTTTTTCTTTTTGTAATTAAACTATACTCTTGTTTTAATGAAATAATCAAATCAATCCAATCTTGATGAGATATATACGCGCCCCGCAGTCCCGAGTCTGCTTCCTAGCACAAGACCTCTGATGAATCGCAAGCGAAGGCTGAACAGGCCCGTGATTGCGAGACCATAATGAACATCGCAAGTATAATGATGTGTTAGCATTCATTTATCGGCACACCTTGACCTTTAGACAACAGCTGCTTCACTCCCTTTGATGAATATAAAAGGCGGCCAAAGGGAGAGCAGTCTCATTCCGCCAGCCCATCCATCCCATGCCACTTCAACCAAATATATCTATTTGATCGTTTATCCATCTATTGTGCGTCGCCTGATACTATGTCCTCCCTTTCTGATGAATACACTGCTCGCATCCCGCATGCAGCGCCACCAAAAACCTGAGCCGCGTCCGATCCATCCTTTCCTTCCGCACTATCAAAATTCCAACTATAGTCTGGTTATACAACAGTCTAGCTGTACATTTATGATAGAGTGAGTTGAGTATTTTTTTTTTCTTTCTTTTTATAAGTATCACTGATTTTTTTTTTTATACTGATTTTTTTTTTATATATATTCCATTGCCATTATTTTATTGTATGATCTTCTCTTTTTTTATTATTTTTTTTTATTATTATTTTTTATTATTTTTGGTCTTCCTTAATGCTTGGTCCAAAATAAAGGCCTCCACTGATCTCACTTCAAACATTAAGTACATTGCCAGCATGGACAGTGGTTGAGTGACATGGGACAAGTGGTTAGTCATACAGTGGTTGGATGATTTGTTTTGTAATTTTTTGTCAGATTTTTCATCACATTTGAACCTCTGTGCTCATCTTGCATGTATTGCCACACCCATATTTCAAAAATTACCTATCTTTATTTTTTTTCATCTGGAAATGCATGCCAGATGAGCACAGAGGTTCAACTGGGATGAAAAATGTGACAAAAATTTACAAAAAAAATCATGTAACCACTGCATGACTAATCACTGTCCCATTGTTGTGATGTTGAGAGTGAGACGCAAAAGAATAATAATATTTCATGTATGTAAGACAGTTATGGTTTATATACATGAACTCAAAGGGGTCTAGGTGAGACCCTCCAGTAACCTAGCTACTGTGTTACAACACTCCCCCCTCACCTAGTCACCATCCATGATCCTCCCCCGGAAGTGCTCAAAAGGTTCTTTAGTTAGTGACTTAGTAAGGATATCAGCCAGCTGCTGTTTAGTGGGCACCCAAATCAACTCGGTCTTTTTCTCATGTAGGGCTTGATTGGTCAGATAGTATTCTCTTTCCACGTGTCTGACTCTTTTGTTGGCAGAATCATCCGTACTTACTCTGATAGCAGCCTGATTGTCACAGTGAACAACCCCTGTAAAATCTTGTTTGAGAATGTCAGTGAGTAGGTGTTTCACCCAGAGTACTTGACGCGTCCCCATGCCGAGCGCCATGTACTCAGCTTGGCATGTAGACGCCGCTACAGTTGCGAAGCGGTGTGATGACCACAGGATTGGACAGCCAAAAAACGTGATTAGTATACCGTAAGTGGACTTAGCGAACTCACCTCCCCATGAAGCATCACAGAAACACTTCAGGGGCTTCTCAATCAGTTGGGGATAAAGATTGAGAAATATGTCCTTGGATTCCGCCACATACCCCACCAGATGTCAGACACCTTTCCAGTGGTTTGTACCTGGGTTTGCGGAGAAACGTGCCAGAAGATTCACGGCGAATGCAATGTCAGGCCGACTGCCAACTGCCAAATAGCTAAGCATCCCTATAACCGATAGGTAGGCAGTGGATTGACTGCTGTCACCGTCTGGATCAGTAATCAATTCGATGTTAGCTGGTAAAGGAGTCTTATGTGTTAGTGTTCCATCCCAGTGTTGTTGCAGTAACTGGTTGATCAGCTTTGGTTGGCGTAGGCTGAAACCCCTTGAGCATCATTTGATCTCAAGTCCCACCATTGAATCGAGCCCTTCAGACCACTTAATCTTAAGCAAACCCCTTAGTTGACTTTCCAGATCCCTCAACAGTGTAGTAGATGAACTGGTTACCACACCATCATCCACATGAATCCAGATAACACCTTGTTTTGAGCTGTGTTTTATTGTGTAGAGGCTGTTGTCGTATTGGCTGGCCTCGAAACCGAGATCCCGTAACACGGCCTTCAGGTGAAGCCACCAACACCTCGCTGCCTGCTTGGTGCTGTACAATGCTTTGTGAAGAAGCATTTCTTCACCGGGTTTTACGTCCATTCCCTCCGGGGCCTCGACCCAAACCTCCTCATCGATTGGTGCATTAAGGTACACTGCAACAAAATCAAAAGAGAACACTGGCCAATTGAATCTGCCGGCAATAGTTAGTAGCAAACGAAGAGAGACAAAAGTGGCAGTGGGTTCAAACGTTGCATCATAGTCTACTCCAAGTATTTGGGTGAAACCTTTTGCAACATAGCAAGCCTTGTACCGAATTATTTCACCGGCATCGTTGCATTTTTCAGCAAATACCCACCTGCCCTTCAATGGTTTACAACCCGCAGGAACCACTTTGATGGACCACACTTTCATGACTTTGAGATTATGTAGTTCCTCGTCAATGGCAGCTTTCCATTGGATCCATTGTGCTGATCGCTGTGCCTGTTTAAAGTTCTTGGGGACAGAAGTTGCGTAAAATGTACACTCCAGAAGAATGCAATCAACAGTTAGTTCTTGTTTAGCAAATGTCACTTCATCGGAGAAATTCCCCAATTCCATTCTGTTGACAATGAAAGCGATATCTGATTTCCGTGCCAGAGGAGCTGGGGTTGGTTGGTGCACGTTTGACGTTTCTGAAACTTCAGCGGGAGTCATCCGATTGACAAGGGTTTGAGCAGACCTGTTGTACAAAGTTGAAGCGGAGAGAGCATTGGGCCATTGGACAATGGCTGAATCAGTTAGTTGGTTGTTATCTTTTAAAAGGAAAACCCATCCTTTGCTGTCATCACAGTGGGCAACTACCCAGCCTTCCTTGGCTCTTTCATCCAGTTTACGTCGGCCCTCAGTCACTACATGCACAAAAGCACGTTGCCCAAAGCGTTTGGTCCTGTCAAACAACGGTTTGCTCCCTCTAAAAGCTTCAAAAGGTGTAATGGAACCACTGTGGGAATTGGGTATCATGTTCAGCACATCACATGCCCAGATAAACGCAAAACCCCACAGATGCTTTCCAAGCTGACTGTCGATGAGAATTGTGCGACCCATGTCTTGTAGGGTTCTGTTGAAACGTTCAATCACGCCATTCTGGTAATGGTGGTATGGGAGGCTACGTTCCGCTTGAATTCCTTTACCTGTCAAAAAAGAGAAGAAACGGGTGCTGGAGAATTCTCCACCATTGTCAGTGCGAACAGCTTTGACCAGTCTGACAGTCTGTCTCTCCCACCGGAGAATTGTGTCAATCAGCAGTTGTGCTGCTTGATCCTTTGACGCCATCACTTTGGCCTCGCTAAAACCTGTGGCTAAATCCCGAATAGTAAGGAGAAAACGTCCTTTGTTAAATGTTTCCACTTCGAAAGGGCCTATAATATCAGCTGTGATTACATCAAGTTTGCCTTCCTGTCGGTTAGATTTGGAGAGGACAGGTTTCTGTAGACTCTTACTGCGGGCACAAATGTCGCATTTAATCTCCCCCTTTGGCAGGGCGGTTGGAAGATTGAGGCAAAGTTTTCCTTGGATAATTTGTCGGATGCGACGTAGACTGACATGCCCGAAAAGTCGATTCCAGTGAAAGCACCTGTTCATCTTTGGAGAGGCTTAAAGTGGTCAGATTGTTCAATGGCTGATCAAGGTGGAGTGGAGTGGTGAAAGTCTCATTTTTCAATTTGGCACATAAATCAGTGGACACCGGGCAGAAGTTGGGATTGTGGCATTCTCTTTTAGCATTACTTGAATATGAGGGCAAAGAGTTAACTGGGGAACAATGTAGAGAAGGTGAAAGCGGTCGCGGAAAAATCCATTTGTTATGTTTGGGAATGAAAGGACATCAGAACACAAGGGCATTGTTTTTGGTGTATATGTTGAAACAATCCTGATTTGTGTCATATGCAAAAAATGCATTAGCTTTTCGCAACGCAGCTAACGATATGAGTATGGATCTGGCCAGCTCACAGTAGAGGACGCCGTGAAGTGTGACACATTGATTGTCCACGCCCCGAAAGGTAAGATCACCTTGGCCGGTGATATGTGCATTGGCATCGGATGTCGCTACTTTAACCAGAAGGGGATTGGGAAAGAGATCGAAATTAGAGAAGAGTTGAAAATCACCACATAGGTGATGCGACGCACCAGAATCTATGATGGGCACATTGTCCACATCATCCGCCACAACATGGTCAAAACTGACATTTGCCAAATCCTCGGCGACGTCACCGAGCTCTACCATCCTCGCCTGATGGTCCTCTTCGTGGAACGAAGGTATGTCGTGGGTAACAGTCTGATTGGCAGACGACTGCTGGCGGGAAGACCCCACTTGGGACGGCAGCGGATTGACACGCTGAAGTCGGTATTGCGGGCGGTAGCGATCAGCAGGTCTTGCAGGTGGCATCGGAGTCGGTTGCGCGGAGAAAGGCGGACGGGGAACAGTTGGCTGAGGATAGGTCCCGGTGAAACCAGGTGGCGTGACAATCGGCCAGAAAGCTTGAAAACCGTTGGTCGGGTAAGCTGGCATGCGGTTGAACGGAGGGTTGGGGTGATGGATTTGTTGACCTAGGTTTGGACGTTGTCGGAGAGGGCAGTCCCTGAGCATGTGATTGGGGGACCTGCATTGCCAGCAAAGGCCAGCTTGCATAGCCATGAAGTCAAAATCATCTGGGGTGTTGTCAGGATGCGAGGGGGGTAATTCAGGCGCAGATGAGGACATGCTTGGATCGGCCGACGGTTCTGCGTGAAGGGCAAGAGGAGTGGGGCTGTTAGAGGTTTGAGTTGGTGTTGCAAGTTGTTGTTGACGCCTGATGACATCGATCAATCTGATCATAGTGTCAAAATCCATGACCATCCCTTCGGCAGAGCTTTGATAGGCTTGTTCAACCCAACGATTGAATTCCTGCGCCAATTGCGGGTCAGATGCCAAGCCATTCTGGAGAATTCAACCTGCGATATCATTGCACGTGAATTTAATGTGAATGGTTTCCATCTCGTTGAGTATATTGTCCAAATGAGATGAGATTGCCGCAGTAGATGGATGGTTGCTAATATCAAAAGCAATGAGGCGACGGAAGGCATTCATTTGTGCTGCTCGGCTGATAGAATTGAACCTGCAACGTGCTTCCTCCCACATCGCGTGGGCTGTATCGAAACGAGAGAAACCCCGACGGAGCGACCTGTCGACAGAGGACAAAATGATGGACCTACCGATGCACTCGTGCACCGGGTTGTGCGTGGGCTGGTGGTAGAACAACGGTTTATTAACCACGTCACACATCCGCTTGTCAATAAAGTTGCACCATGCTGCATAGTTGGAACCATCAGCAGCCAGGCGGTCTTCGTCGCGGATCTGGGAGTTGATTGAGCTGATGATTGCCGCCGTTGCACGATTGAGATCAGTGTCGGTCCGGCGGGTGTCCGCGATTGACGTGGTTTGTTGGACGTTTGCGACAGTCGGAAGTTGTCGGGGGGGAGCATTATTTGCCACTGTGTTGACAGGTGCGTTGTCAACCGGGACATGTGGAGGAACGCCACGATTATTCCGAAGGTGTTGTGCGCTAGTGGACCTGCGGGGGCGAGTGGAGACGGAAGGGAGGTTGAGAGATGATGTGGCTGCAGGTAGGGATGTACGGGGGTCGGAAGACATTTTTTGGGAAAGGGAAAGAAGGGAAAACGGGAAGTCGGAAGAGATTGGAAAAGCGGGAAGGAAACGAAAACAGATGAGTAAGAGGAAAAAGAGTCTTTTTTATTTTATTTTTATTTTTTTTATTTTTTTATTTATTTTTTATTTTTTATTTTTTTGAGAGAAGGAACCAGGTGATTCGGCGAGGTCGAAAACTGGGGTACTTGCTGTACGCCTGTTCAGCCTCCGAGCTGGCGTCCCAGCTCAGAATATACCTCGGGTAGCTACTCCTCGGTAGCTTAATCAGCAGTAACAGCAAGCACAGCACAGTCGCCGAAGGTGGATTGCCAGAGGAATTAGAGTTGAAATCTTGTCGTTGACTGAGTTTTGATGATAGCGAAAAAAAAATTGATGTTTGGACGAGTGATATGGAAGAGATGTGGGGAGAGACCGGCCGATTACGCCCGACGCTGGGCTACCGTAGACAGATTGAAGCAGAAGACAGATGAAGAGAATGGAGGACAATTACGCCCTACTCTGGGCTACCTCGCAAAGCAAAAAGGAGAAGTGGGCGAGATTCTTTAAAAGGCGCTCATAACCTGTTGTGATGTTGAGAGTAAGACGCAGAAGAATAATAATATTTCATGTATGTAAGACAGTTATGGTTTATATACATGAACTCAGAGGGGTCTAGGTGAGACCCTCTAGTAACCTAGCTACTGGGTTACAACAGCTATCATGGTCCGTTGCTGCTCTGAAGGACCACCCTAGTACTGCATGTGAATCTATCAAACTCGCAGCAAATCAAACTTGGTTGAGCTCATCTTAATCATTTTGGCAGAAATTTTAATTTTTTTGTCCTGTCTTGAGTTTTGAAAGATGATCCAAGTTCATCTTTTTGATTCCCTTACTCTGAAATAAATTTTGGAGTCTGAGATTTTTCTTCTCCCCCCCACCTTTCTAGCCCATCAAAATTAGAATATCAAAAAACTCCCTGAAAACCATCCCAGCTCCTGTTTTCCATCCATCCTTTCTCCTTATTTCACTCACAAATCTACTTATCAAAACATATTCTCCTGATACTTTGAGAGTAGTATTTTCCGTATCCAAATTTTACACCCAACTAGAACATTTCTCAGTATCCTTTAGCTTTCCTATCTAGGCATCTACTTATTCTTTAGAAGTTAGTTGTTGCCAGACCTAGCATTCAGTCAACCATTACAAGTTCTTTCTAGCTGCTTCTGTACAGTTCTATTTATTTTCTGGGAAAAATTACATAAAAAAAGGGTAAAATCAAGTGATTCATACCTTTAAAATCCCTTCATCACAATTATATAACTTGATATTTCTATCTCTAAGCCAAATATACTTATTCAGATCTGAGAGATAAGCAAGGGGAGTGTTACTACACTCCCATTCAAGTGCTATCACTTAACTGATGGCACCTGCAGGGATGTACCCCAAGAAAATATCTATGAGTAGTGAGTATTTTGGAGTCCTTCCTGCAGGTTTCATCTGGTCAGTGAAACAAAATTTCAAGAAAGTTCTGGAAAAGTCCCTTGAGTTTCTCAGGGGGCTGCCTTTCTCCCTTCTGGTTTATGCATGTAGATTCTGTATTATATGGTAACTGAAATTCAGAAAATCCATATCAATCCTTTTCTGCATCAGAACATCAACTGTACCCACTTTCCCACTTTGTTCCCGTTTCTGGTGTTTTGTGCTCACATTTTGAATCAATATTTTGGTTCAGAAATTCTGATATTCAGAATGAAACTGTTGAAATTCCATGTTTGCTCTGTGACCTTGTTTCTTTATTTTTTCTCTTTAAAGTTTTCTCTCTTTAATTGTTAGACCTCTTTTCTGCTCAAACTTCTTGATTAGCTTTTTACAACCACAACTCTGCACATTGTACTTAGTCTACTTAAGCTGTGAAATTAAAAGCATCAGTTCTGACAATTCTGATCCTAGAGGTGGCACTTGAGCCCCATCTCTAGTCTCCTTGTGAAGGCACTTGAGCCCCTTTAACTGAGAATATTAGTCCTTGTTCTGCTACAGCATGATTCTTCTTTTTTCCTACCCACTAAACCATCAAAAATTCTTCAGAAACTGACAGAGTATCAAATCTGGCAAAATTAGTAAGTGGGGATGAGAGGGAACTTGATATATACCAAAAAACTTATTTTATCAGATAAATATTTCATGATGAATTAAAATTTGAATGAAATGTATTGGTAATTTCTCACTTCTGAGAAATTGGGCACCTGCCTCTGACCAAAGCTGGTGAAGAAAGTTTTACAAAACCCCGTCAGCCACACAAAGCCATCTTGAGGAGCTCCTAGAAGCATCTAAGGAGCTTTCCTTGTTTGGAGATCATTGAGACCATATTCACTGCAGGCATCATGGTTGGGAGCTCAATTTTGTAGTTCAAAATCTGCTGCATGTGTTGATTGCCCCCCTCATTCCAGCCAAAACCCACCAAATTTCACTAAGTTTGGAAACCTGTGGTATGCCCAATTCACTGTACTGAAAGTTTGGTCATGGTTTGGTGAGAATTTTTTCTTTTTTTAATTCAAAAACAATTTATGGTGGATGAGTTCCAAAATGTTGTCCCTAGTGCTCCTGATGGAAATGATGTTTGAAAGAAAGGGGTTGGCAAGCTATAGTAATTCTTTTTTTATCTGGAGTAAATATAGCCAAATATTTTCCAGATAAGCTGACAGCAGTTTTATTGCTGCATAGAACCCATGATCCTTGCTAACAGCTATTGCTACCTTGGCTTGCTACACTGCATCACAGCACTATTTCATGGCAAAAAGCACTACATTGTTTTAGCATCACAGCATTGAGATGAGGCTAATGCTACAAAGTGATTGGTGTGAGGGGAGGGATGCTTTGATAACACTATTAAAGGAATGATGGCCAGAGGCCGGTGAGGACAGGAAAGGGATGAGCTGAGAATCAAGAGCAGAGTATGCTCAGGGACTTAGCTCAGTAGATGAGAGGGACTCAACGGAGCATG
>SMGU01010334.1:0-17121 GCA_004348175.1 Puccinia novopanici
TCGGGGTCGACTTCCACCTCCAAGTGGTGTCATCGGTGCAAAGTGAACACCCATTTCACCTGTGACTGTACCAAACCTCACCAAAATCAGGCGTCATCGGGCGCTCCCAGCGCCACCAAGGTTCCGACATTCAACTCGTCAAACCCTTTCAGAAGCAACACGGCACCACCGAGGACCTCCTTCCAAGCTCATTCGGCAGAACTTGTTGAGCAACCTCCGGAGTCTACATCTATGGATATACCCACCATTCAATCCATTACTTTGGACGACATCAATCCCGAGGTTACTCAGGCCGAATTGGATGCTCTGATGCAGCATGGCGGGCGCCTTTTTGGGCTGGACTCGTGCGCATCTCACACTTTTACCAATGATCTTTCCCTTCTGTTTGATTCGGTTCGGCTCCGACACCCCATACCCCTTCATGTAGCCACTAACGCAAATGATTCTTGTGTCACTGTAGTTGGGAAGTTGAGGATTAAAAATCGGACCGGTTCAATCACCATCAACAATGTTTACTACAGCCCTGATGCTGTATGTACTCTCCTTTCTGCGGATTCTTTGCGTCTCGGTGGCGGTAAAATACGAATCGACAACGAGGGTAATGCTTCGGTACATTTTCAAAATGGTTTTTCTTTTCAATCCCTCTCCATCAATCGTCGTTGGCAGATTCCTGCAGTTGTTCTATCGGGCTACCCTCCGTCTGTTTTTGTGCCTCCTGCTAAACAATTGAAATCCAGTGTCGATGGTGATAATGCCTTGACAATTTTGAATGCTTCCATCAAGCAGTCGGACGCACTTATGTGGCATCGTCGTTTGGGTCATGTCAGTCTCAAGAGAATCATCAAAATGTGCTCCACAGGCAGTTTGCCCGGGCTTCCTGAAAAACTCACCAATAAAGATTTTATTTGTGAGGATTGTCTGGTTAGTAAAAGCAAGCGAAATCGGGGTGTGCACCTATCAGAGGAGGAAAAGCTGGCGCCGATGGATATCATTGTTTCAGACGTTCTTGGGCCGTTTGTCGAAGGTTTCTCTGGGGTTCAATACTTGGTCGTTTTTCGTGATCTGGCATCAACCTATTCGGAAGGTTTTCTTTTGAAGGCAAAAAAAGACGTTTGCTTGACTTTCAAGCGTTATATTGAGAGGATGGAACGACTGACTGGGAAGAAGCTCAAACGTTTTCGCACGGACGGCGGTGGCGAGTTTACTTCGACCGCTTTCCTCAATTGGATGAAGGATAAGGGTATCAAACATCAACATTCAATGCCGTATGAACCGGAGCAAAACGGTGCGGCTGAACGGTTGCATAGGACGGTTGGGGAGATGGCTCGAACTGCGTTAGTAGCTTCCGGACTCCCAGTTAAATTTTGGGGATTTGCTTACCTTTGGGGTTATTTTACTCACAATCGTCTGGTCAACTCACTCACCGGGGACAAAACTCCTATCGAGATCATGTTCGGAAAGAAACCGGTGTTCGATCGCCTGCGAGCCTTTGGGGAGATTGCTTTTGTTCACAAACCTGATCACTATCGGAAAGGTAAAACAGACACTGGTACTTGGCGGTGCAATGTTGTTGGCTATGTTCAAGGTGGCAAGGGTTGGATATTTTATGTCCCCACCAACAACATTTTTTTTGAGTCTTCCGTCGCGGTGTTCCCTTACTCCAGTCAACCATCCGTTAATCCACCGGCACCTGAAAAATCCAAGCTCACTTCATCGTCATCTTTGAATAAACTTTTAGACAACGGTCCGGATCCTGCTCAGATACCGCATCATAATGCTTTTGAGTCCATTTCATCCGATGATACACCTCCTATTCGTCGACCCATTGACAAACTTCTCAACACTGAAGATGTTTCGCCCATGATTTTCAATGCTGCTCTCGTTCTTGGTTCAGACCACGCCGAGCGTGTCATTGAGGAACAAAAACCGGAAAACTCTGGTGTGTCCAACGTTTCCCGATGTCAATTAATGCCTCGGAATTATGCCAGGGCAGTCGCTCGCAGAGATGGTGTTGAGTGGGTTCAAGCGGTAGATACTGAACTCTCCAACATTTGGGACATGTCCGTTTGGCATTTTGAACATGTGCCACCGGGAAGGAAGGAAACCGATGCTCGTTGGTTGTTTGACATTAAACGCAATCAAGATGGGTCCATCAAGAAATACAAAGCTCGTTACATCGTACGCGGTTTTAGCCAGATCTTTGGTCAAGACTATCACGACACCTGGGCACCAACGGCGACGTTTGCTTCACTTCGTATGTTGTTTGTGGTGGCTGCGTCGAACTGTTGGGCGATTGAAACTTTTGACATCACCGCGGCGTATCTTCATGGTGAAATCGATGAGGATATTTGGGTTAAAGTGCCTGATGGAATGGTGGTACCGGAGGAGCATCGTGGAAAGTCGCTGAAGCTGGATAAGGGGTTATATGGGACGAAACAAGGGGGCCGATGTTGGTGGAAACACTTTGTTCAAGTGATGGAATCGATTGGTTTTTCGGTCAGTTTCTATGATGACTCGTTTTATCACGTCAGGCGGGGAAGTGAAACCATCCTCGTTTGGATTCATGTTGATGATGGTGTTGTTACGGCTTCTTCCGATCGGGTCATGAGGGAATTCCAATCGGCTCTCGAGGCGAAGTTGAAAACGACTTGGGAAGGCAATCTTCACTCCATTGTTGGGATTAAAGTCGAACGACCAATTCCGTCCAAAATTGTTCTGTCTCAGCCTTTTCTTACTCAGAAGATTATCGATACTTTCACGTCGTCGACTACGCTCCTTCGTGCCACGCCCATCCGCGACACCAATGCATTGACATCATCACAACCTGACGAGGAGGTAATCAATTCTAACGGTTTCCTCTCCATAGTCGGCTCGCTGAATTATCTAGCAGTTGGGACCAGACCAGACCTGTCATTTGCTGTTGGTTTTCTGTCACGTTTCGCCAAGGCGCCTTCCAAGCGTCATTGGGCTGCCATCCAACATATGTTGGGTTACATCAAAGCTTTAGGCTGTCGTTCTCTCATCTTAGAGCCCTCCAGTGATCGTCAACTCCTCACATGGGTAGATGCGAACTGGGGTGGCGAATTTGCTCGCTCGACGCACGGTTCTATCACTACGCTGTTTGGATCTCCAATTTTGTGGGCGAGCAAACGACAAGCTTCTGTGGCAACATCAACTTGTCATGCGGAATTTATGGCTTTAGGCTGGGCAGCCAGGCACTCCGTCTGGCTCAAGGAGCTTTATTTCGACATGACCAATGAATCAATCGTCCCGACTCTCATGTGTGATAATGATGCGGCTGTCAAAATCGCCAAAGACAATTCTGCCAACAAGCGCACGCGTCACTCTGAACGCGAGTACTTTTATGTCAATGAACAGTTGCACCGCAAACGTCTGGCCATTGAATGGGTCCCAACAAATCACCAACTAGCCGACATCATGACTAAGGCTCTTGGACCAATGCCTTTCGAGAGGATCTTAGCCAGCCTCCACATGTCGGCTCCTGGATGACCGGCATACGCTATGGCAAGTACCTGGGGGGACAGCATGCGCTGGCTGCGAGACACATGCGCCCCCCGCGATTGTCCGTCCTCATAATTTCCATATGTTGCAAGATTGAGGTGACGACACCGTTCTGTCTTGATTTCCCCCCACAGGTCGCTTTTGGTCCCGTCCTCTCGTCCATCTGGTCTCAGATTTTTTTCTTTTTTTTCTCTCTTTTTTTTCTCTCTTGTTCTTTTCTTCTCCCTTTCTCTTTTATTGTTTTGTTTTTTTGTTTCCTGCTCAATTTTGATCAGTTGTCGGAGTATTTTCGAGGGGGTGGCTGTTGTGGATAGAGTTTACACTCGGTATTAGCATAGAGTAGAATATGCTTGTATAGGAGCTCTCAAATACTCCTCACTGAGATGCCGGTGAACTTTCTCTTCTTCATCGCTTTCTATCACCGGCATCTCAGGCAAGTCACTGTTTTTTATTATCTTTTTCATCTTTGTTCTCTTGTTTATTTCTTTTATCTATTTCTATTGTTTTTTATCCTCTTCTCATGTTCGTTGTTGCTGAAATATAATCGCTTTCTATCACCGGCATCTCAGAGCGTAAGAGGGGCCACTTTGTCCACCCACGACCCGCGCTCAGCTCCACCAGAAAAACGAGCCAGCTCTGTAGTGCGGCACGATGCTGGAACCAGATGAAGAAGCACCCGGTGTCAATCTCAATCTCATTCTCTCTCTCTCTCTCTCTCTCAGTAACTCTCTGTGTGTCTCTGCTCGAAACAGCGCTCCCGAACTCTCTGGACACGACGGGCTCTCCATCCGAGCCGCTCCCCATGTCGAGTAAGAATGGTCCTTTTGCGGGAGCAAGATCAACACGCCCAGCAGCCTGCCTCGTCCCCAGTCGAACGGCCCGATCGTGCATGCCTAATTCTCGCATCGCCTCCCGCCACGTGTTCCTCCTGGTCACTGGCTCTCTAACAATGGGCCACATCTTATTTTGTCTTCCTCCCTTCCTCATAACCTCTCCTCTGTTCCTTCCCGCCTAGTGTCCCTCTTTTTTGACCCTAACAAACCTGCGTCGGTTCCTCATTGTGCATCCTTCATTCAGTCGTGTGTCCACACACTCTGTTGTCCCGGCATTCGCTCGCTTCTTGACCGTTTCTCTGTATGCATGATTTCGTATGTAATATGTCAACTTGTTCTCGTTGGGCATAACAGCCCAGCATTGAGACCACCCCCCCAAAAAAAACCCCACAACACAAAAAACAAAAACAAAAGAGACCAACAAGATGTCAATATATATATATCTCATGATACAACCAGACCAGACATGCAGAAGTAGTAGAAAGGAGCAGAGGAACAAAGGAGAGAAAAAAGACCGACGACGAAACAACCCAAGAAAAAGTTCCCCGGAACCCTGTCCTTCTCTCTCTCATCATTCCTTAGGACCCCTGGGGGATGATACAAAACAGGCTGGCGGACCGCAAGGCACGTCTCTTCTTCCGGCCTGGACAGAAGCGAAAACCAGGCGGGATTTTCTTGTGTAATAAAAAGCATGTCTCGGACGAAAGCAGAGAATAATGTACAAACATAAACACACATACACCAACACACACATACACACATGAAGCACACAACTATCGAAGAGAGAGAAGAGAGAGAGCAGAAAGACGTGCCATCATCAGAGCTATATCATCATCCCCACACACACACAAATATTGGCTTCTTCTTCTTTTCTTTTTTTTCTGAGGAAGTGGTAGGACAAGACAAGCACAGATTTGCCTGGTGTAATTTTTTTGGGGGGAGGAGAGGGGGAAGGGGAGTGGGAAAAGAGGAAGGGCACATGCCCCACGAAAAAAAAAAAAGACCAAACCAACGAAGAGGGGGATGGACAAGACGGACGCGATGGAGCCGGGAAAATAAACGGCCGTGTGGGAGGTGTGGATGGTCGTTTCTTGATGTGAAGAAAGGCCCCCGTAGACGCACTGAATGTGTGTGCGTTGATATCTTTCTTTCTGTTTTTTTTTGATTTCACCTTCATGTGTTCCAAGCATGTGTTTGTTGTTCAAGTGGAGATGATGATGATGATGATGAGATCAGAGGAACCCAGACTACGGGACGAGCGAAAGAAAGGATGGTTGATTGATATATTGAAAAAGTCAATAAGTGAAGAAGACGGGATTCTTGAAGGAAGGGGTTTCAGAACGGACCTCAGCGAGGAGTCTAGCGATCTTCTCATCGTCGCGTTCGCGGGGTTCAAGTTCGAGTGAGAGGTCATACAGCTCCTTCTCATCACGCGGGTTCTCCAGCGCCTCCTCCAAGAACTTGACGATCGCCGGCATCGGCGACAGTTGGTACGGTAAGGACTGGTACGATTGGATCTGCACTATCAGCTCCGCCGCCTTCTGCCGCTTGTTAAAGTTGATCTGGTGCGGCTTCTCCCGCAGTTGGTCCGGATTCCCATCCCCAATAAACGTCCAATCCGTCAAATAAACCCCTGTCATCAACAAAACACACACACACACACATCTCAACACTAGATCCTTTGAAGAAAAAAAAAACTTGAGGAGGATATTTACCCACGAAAGGCACACATGGTGGTGCCATGTTTCTGATCGTATCACGATATGCTGCGTAGTTCTTCGTGGGACTCATCACCGCACCCAGCTGAGAAAAGAGGGTCAGAGTTTTCTGGGGAATGGTCTCCCAGGTCCGTCGAAGCCGATAGATGGGTGTCGAGTTGAGCCCGGCGATGATCTGCATGAGCGTTGAAAAGTTGTTCAGGGATCTACATCGCTGTCAACACCCAACCAACAAGAAATCAGCTTCCAACATATTAATTGATGACTTTTTTTTTTCTTTCTTGGAAACGGATGGAATCACTCTGGGAGATCATGGCGACGAACATCAGCTACCAAAATAAAATGTTTGATTGTACTGGCGCGTTTCTTCTGCTCGACTTGCAAGAGGATGGTCTCAGCGACCCAGCGAGTGAGCTGCAGAAGCCGGTTAGAACAGAGTCAGTCACCTAGGAAATTGAGGAAGGTGGGACTTTGATTTTTTTTCTAGGGGTGGCGGGGGACTGACGAGCGCGGGAGGAGAGAAGACGCACCGCATTGCTCATGTCGATCATGGCCTTAATGTTGGGCGTACCCTCCTTAGCGAACTCCTTGGGCCAAGCCTTGCCGAGACACTCATTCGCCTGAATCTGACAGAATAGCTTGCTCTCAACCAGCGACAGCTGTCGCGCTAGCTCCAGCGGGTCAATGTCCAGGAACTTGATCTTCCGCAGGTTCCGTGGCGGGATTGACGGCGGCGGATTTCCTGGTGGTTGCATCGGTGTCATCTTGCTCAACGCCACACGTGATTGCTAAAAAAAAAAAACACTCTATCTCAGTCCTTTTCATCACTGAAATCTTTGTACCCCCCTGTGAGGCTTACCCGTCGTTCACAAGTCAATGCTACTTGCTTAGCCAAATTGGTATCACCCATATCATGAGCAGAGAAATCGAGAACACGCTGGATGATACTATCTGCGTCTTCATCAGAGAGATGTGACTCGATCCAAGAGCGTATGACATTGATAACCCTACATGAGATTACCAAGACCGCCTCCAAATGAGCATTTCTCACATAACAAGACAACGTGAGGGAGGAGTACCGACCTAATCTTGATCACTTTTTGTTTCTGATCGGTCCATAACTGTAACTCCTCAGCCAGAAGATTCGGTGGAGGTTGCTGATGGTAGCGCTCGATGAGGAGGTCCAAGAAGTCATGAGAAGTAGTAAAGGTACGGTAAGTCATCAGGAAGACTCTGAGGAAAGGCACATCGGCTAAAAAAAATAAAATAAAAAAGTCAACCAAAAAAAATCAGTCTTGTTTCATCTCTCGGTAGGAGGGAGAGGAACGGACGCACGGCCTTCATGTGATGTAAGTTTGATGACCAATCCCCTCAGAGTCCCTCCCCGAATCTGGTTATCAACGTTGAACGAAATATCGTCCGGTCCGTAGTCGGGCAGGAGGAATGCCGGCTTGGAGGAAACCGGCTTGAGTGCGGGTATGACCGTGGTGGCGGCCTCATCGCCGAAAAACTTGGCCAAATTCTTGGATCGCGTCGGTGACTTGGCCGAGGCTAGATTCGAGCATACTCACACATTAGGTTTTCCCTCGTGCCCACTTTTTATTCTCTTATTTATCTCACCTGATTCCGGTCCGTCGGTCTCGTGTACAACAGCCGAAGGCTCGCGGTTCCGAGTGACGATGGAATTACCTAAATCACCAAGAGAGAAATCAGTGAGGGTGGTGGTCGTGTGTTGGGGATAAACAGGGGGGATGAGATACCATCCAAAGAGTTTTCTCGAGCATGAGCATGAGACGCAGACGTATCAAGTTCAGCCTGTTCTTCTTCGATACCACGGGATTGAAGTTGATGACGAGGGGAAGGCGGGGGGTTACGGAACAGGGAAATGGAGGCGCTGGCGGAGGAGTTCGATTTGAGCCGACGAGGGATGGCGTTAGGTGGAAAAGTTTCCGAGAAAGGGGTGGTGGTAGTGCTTTGCAAGATTCCGTTCTTGACGAACTGGTTAATCCCAGACAGTTTCACGTCCTGGCCGGCCTGGGTAGATGCCTCCTGGACTAGCGCGCCCACGGCCACGCCGAGGCTTTCGAGTGCGAGGATGAGCCTTCGGGCCGTCTTGACGAGCCGTGCGGGGGTCGGACTAGAAGTGCTGAGCTGGTGGAGGGTGAACAGCGGTGAGGCTGATAGGGGCTGCGCCGGCGAGGCCACCTGCGGGGCCCAAAAGGCTGCCCCGGCGGTCAACATCCCCTGGGTGGCATACACCAGGTCGGCGGACAGGTCGTAGACGGCCTGCTTGGAACGTTGGTAGCCATTCACAAGTCGTCGGGCAAACTGGAGCTGAGCGGAAATGGGTCCCAGCGAGTCGACGTTGCCGATGGTGTCAGCAGCTAACCCTTTTAGTGTCGGATGGCTGTCATGGCTCAGATCGAACCACATAAACTGATCAAAGTCCACCTCCAAGCTTGTGCAGAGGTCCAGGTTTTCGGCCGTCGAGAGCAGATGGCTAGACGTTTCGATGAGACTTGAGACTTGAGTGAGCACCAGATCGGCCGTCTCGGGCCCGACCCGCTCAATACAATTCATCTCAGTGGGCTCGGAGGTGAGGAGAATTTCTTCAGCATCGACTGCCAGGAGACTGATGATGGATTCCGCGAGCTCCCGGGTCCGTCGGACCAGCGGCTGGAAACGCTGTGTGAGATACTCAGAATCGAGCCTGACCGATGGTTGGCTGAAGGACCGCTTGGAGAGTGGTGAGAGTGTTCCGGTCGGCGGCCGGGAGTTCTCGGAGAAACACTGGAACGGATGGCTAAGGTCGTACCCCGACGCCTTCCAATTCCCGCCTCGGGCACCTCCGGGCAGAAATATCGATTCTACTGGCATGACGAAATGACCATGGCCATGACGAGGGAAATGAGCCGTCGAGGATGCCCGACTACCAAGGGTACTGCTCCCGGATTGCTCGATCAAGATCCCTTCGAAGTGCTGGAAAAACGCATCGATACTACTTGAAAGGTCACTGACACCCATTCTACATTCCGAACGGAGCTTTTGCTCTAATGCAAAACGATTCTGCGCATTTTGGCGACAGTTGAACTCTTGAAGATCGAGCGAAGTAAAGGAATTCTTGTCATTAATCTGAAATGGATCACCAGATTGAATGGAGAGTAATCCCCAGAGTGCTCGGGTGGAAAGAGTGAGCTTAGAGAGGGTGGAGGCAATTTTTCTGCTGACGTGTTTGAGGCCAGGAAAGTTTAAATGAGCATTGGTGATGAGACTTTGGAAGGAAGAGTTTGATGAGAAGGTACTGTCTCGACTTGAAACATAGGGGGAGATTGGTGGGATGGATGAGCTGCGACCTTGAGCGATGGAGAGTGAGCTGAAGTTGACTGCCAAACTCGAGTCGTTCAGCATGGACAGTACTGCGGTATCAAGTTGACAACTAGCTTGAAGTAAGAATCGGATCTTATCGACCAGGTTTGTGGATGCACGCGAGAGCTCGTCTCGGGTGTGCTGAGAGCAAGTTTTGAGATCTTTGTTGATGTTCTGGGATGATGATGATGATGCTGTTGTTGTTGTTGCTGTTGTTGCTGTTGATGATGATGTTGAAGTTGAAAAGTCGGGGCCACAATCTTCAGAATTAGGCTCAGTCAATTTTGCCAACAATGAGACGGCCTCAGTGATTTCGGCTGTCATTTGACTGAAGGTCAGGGTGGCTGGTACCTCCATGACTGGTTTGAGTTTCTCCTTCAGCTGTTGGGAGAACTGAAAGATGTTTTTAGATGTGCTGCCAATCCCACTACTGCTACTGGCAGTAGTCAGTGCGTTTGAGGATGATGCAGAGGAGCGATTTAAGTTTAGAGGATGATGTGGAGGGTCACTGATGAGCTCAGAGGTGATGGGGTCGGAGGGTGGATTGGAGTGACGTTGAGGGTTGATTGGATCGCTGGGAGACGATTGGGGGGGATTGAGCCCTAGTGATAATCTGAGTTCAGAATTATTATTTGAGTTGCTCTGGGATTGAGTAATGGAGGGCGAGTCGAGGTTTGTAGATGTTTGGGCAGATGCTGAGCTGGGAGAGATATTTGAGCAGGCTGGTGTTTGATTGGTGGCGAAGAGAGTTATTGAAGAAAATGGAGAGGAGGATAGCAGGCCGCGTTGAATTAGGGTTTCTTTTGAGAATCCGTTATCTTGTAAGAATTTCAAGGGATCCTCGAGATGAAATTCCGAGATAGGTCTCGGTTGATTGCTCTCATGTGTTGTTGTTGTTGGATGAGATTCGATTTCAAGATCGTAATCGGCCAGGGGCATCTCGGAGGCGATTTCACCAGTGAGGTTATTATGATAATAGATCTGGCCATCATCGGTAACTTTGGGTAGCCATGCGGCCCAGCTATTTGATTGATTTGGAGTGGATGTGGGGAGTCGGTGATGAGAGTTTTGGGTTTTGGTTGAGGGGGCAAGAGATTGAGTAGGGTTAGTAGATTCGAAAGATGATATTGGTGGGTGGTTAAGTTCCTGCTGATCATCCCATTGGTTGTTGTTATTGTTATGAATACTGATTACGCTCCTTCTTGATGAGTGGTTTGCCTTCATGTCGGTAGGATGATGAATCTTGTTGATCGTCGAGTCGGAAGTTTGTTTGAAAGTCTCTAGTTGAGCTCGAGTCAAGTCAGCCTCCTCATCGGTGAGCCTGCGAGTGTAATTACTTGGGAACCAGCCTCGCTCGCGCTGACGCCACATGACACCATCCCACCATCCTATGAGGAGGCAAAAAACGTTACTATTTTTCTTTGTTGGCATATTTTTCTCTTTAAAATAACAATCATGAGACGAACCCGAGGGCAGTTGGGTGAGCACTTCGATGATGTCGCCCTTTTGGAAAGAGAGCGAGGCGGTATCTTCCCCGTTGAAAGGGTAGAGTGCCTCGACGAAGAACTGTTGAGATGATTGATTTTAGTCAGTGTCTGATGATAGGTTTTTTCCCGAGTCAAGTGGTGGTGACTGACGGATGAGGGCAGAGATAGTCGGTGGCTGTTGTTGTTGTTGTTATCTTGGTGTATGATTGGATGAGGTTGATCGAGTGTTGTTGGCTCCATCTGGTCCGTTGGTGTCAACTCCAAGTTCCGCTTGTCAATCTTTCTATCGATCCAGCGAGATCCCAAAGAATTGTCTTTCAATCGAAATCGTGGTTTTTCGAAAAGTAAAATTTAAAAAAAATAAAAATAATAATAATAATAATAAAAATAATCAAAAGTAGAAACCGGAAACGAGAGCAAGTCTCGGTGCCCCGGGGGGGAGAACTCCACGGGGCTATATCCCTTCACCCCCCGAGCTCAGCCAGCGTGTCATCTCTCCCATCGACATTTCCATCACCTCTTTTCTTGTCTTGGCTAGAATGAGGGTCTGGTTGAATATTTTACCGGACAACTGATCAGGGGCAGTGTGGTCAGAAGCGAAGAAAAGCACTTGTCATCATGGTAGCATCACATGGGGGAGGGTTCGTATGTGCTCACTGCCACGTGACCTTTAAAAGACGTAAGACTGGATACAACGCAGCCCTTACTTGCAATTGAGCCGGATTGACGATAGTTTTGGGAAACATGACAACAGGAAAGAATATGACGGATCGAGCTGCGGTACTACTGGGCGGAAGAACGAGACGACGTCTTCATCGGTGAGTGATGGTGTGCTGGCACCCAATTATCACCCATGGAGCATCATGCATGTGCGAGGGGTTTTCTTGCCAGCCTGCCAAGTGCGACTCGTCGTTCAAAGAGAAAGGGTCCATTAACAGAGGTCACATGGCCGTGAGGACATTGCAGCGGCGGAAGAGATCAAAGCACTCCCTGGAAAGAGAGAGAACACGACTGGAGTTTATAAATACATGGTCATGTCATTTTGAGCCTACTTGCTTGCTTCCCTCTCCTCCGCCAGCCTCCAGGAGCCCGGGCTACTATCTTGTGATCCTGCGGACAAGCAAGGCCTCAGAACTGTGCGTTTTGTTTCTCTATAAGCTGAAGTCCCGGCCTCCTGCAAAAAAGAAAAGAGGCTCCAAGGAAGAAGAAGATGAACGTCGTCATCCTCGGCCTCGATCACCGTGCAGACACCACCACCACCACCACCACCGTCCTGAATCCTATCACGCCGCACAGCTGGCACCTCGCTCTCTCCCTCTTGTCGATCTTCCTGGCGCTTATGGCCAGGAGGCCTCCCCTCCTCTGGCCCATCATCGCTCTATAAAATGGGCCATGTCGTCCAGTCTTCTCTCATCCAATTCAACAAGCCTTCAACTCCTTCTTTCAGAACATATCGGCAAGCCAATCCTGTTTCTTTCTTCCACTCTTTACCTATTTTCATAGCATAGCATTTTTTTTCTTTTTTCGCCCGAAAATGGTTTCAATCAGCGTAGCCGGGATTCTGGTGGTCATTGGGATGTGGAGTGTGGAAGGGAGAAGGGCGCGGGGCGCGGGGCCAGCGAAGCGGCAATTAGATCTGGGATCGATGGGGGGGTTGGGGGGCGGGTCGACAGGCCTGGGCGGGCTAGGCTCGATGGGGGGCCTGGGGGGCGGGTCGGCAGGGAGGAAGCTGGGCGGTCTGGGATCGACGGGAGGACTGGGGTCCGTCTCCGGGGCCGGCCTGGGCGGCTTGCCGGGCTTGCCCAGCGCGGGCGGCGGGCTCGGCGGTCTGTCTGGCCTTGGCGCCGGCGCCGGCGGGCTCGGCGCTCTGCCCGGAATCGGGCTCGGCTCCTCGACCCCCGCTCACGACAGCACCAGCTCGACCTCTACCGGCACTCCCCCCGCCTCAGCTGGCAAAAAGAAACTCTCTGCTGGTTCCGGTTAATACGGCGGGTGTCCATCTTACTATATGATTGGGTAAGCAGGCCCGTGGAGAGATCTCTGCAAAAAAACAAAAAGGGAGGATACTGGTCCATGCTCACGACCAGTGTGTGTGATATTATCAAGTGCTCGAGGGACTGGCGAAATGGGGGGCGGATCCATAGCCTATAATTCCATCTACCAGAACGTCTTGGCGGCCGTCCCCCGCGGCGCTAAACAAGAACTCCAGTACTCTACCTCCGCCGAATATTCCGCCACCGTCACCCAGGGCGCTCAAGCCGAGGTCAGACTCATCGCCGCCCAGCTCGCCAAGTGTCCGGAGACCCTCTTCGTCTTGCTTGGGTATTCCAAGGGCGTATGTTTTTCCCTCTCCTTCGTATATCACATCATCAATCCGCTCATGGACATCCTCATCTCACCACATAAAATCTCTGCCTTTCTCAGGCCATGGTCCAAACACAAACCCTGACTAGTAAGGACATCCCTCAAGACAAAATTGCCGCGGTGGTGTTATTTGGCAACACATATTTCCGAGCGGGCGCGGCGCAAAACAAGTGCGACGCCGTAAGTGCTCAACCGTGTATGTATACAATCTGAAGGGATTATTGACATACTGTTCTGTTCTAGAGAAGCGGGATGGGCGTTGCGGCGATGACGGGGGTTCGGATGCCGGAGCAGCTGGCTGATCGGGTCTTTGATTGCTGTGTCACCGGCGACCAGGTCTGTCAGTCCGCCGCCAGCATCATGGGCCATCTGACTTACTCCAGCCACGAAAACGATGCCTCCCAATTCGTCATCCAGAAGTTGCATGCTAAACTCTCCTCCTAAATAAATCCCCTTTCCTTGTTACATAGCTCACTCTCACGCCACATCCTCATCATCATCAGGCGGTCTGCTTTCTTTTGCGCTATTCTCTGATGGCCTGGCGTCATCAGCCTCTTCTGATCCTCTCTGCGAGAGACGTCTCCATAGAATCCATGGTCCAGAGCCACGAGATTGTTTTCAAAGTCATATATCCCGTTGTCACCTCTAGCTGGTGTGATCCCTCCCATCACATATACAAGGCAATCAAGAGGCACAATACTTGACCAGCTTTGCTTTTTCCCATGATGGACTAAATTAGACTGATGAGAGGATGAAGCTTACCACCACTTAAGGATGCAGAGCTCGAGCGAGTGATCATGGGCAAACCTTCTGAGGCGACATTCTGGTGGATTTCCAGCCCCCATAGCTATCACTCCTGTGCACTCAGGTTTGTCTCTAATACCACCCAAGCAAGCTGACCACGGGCGCTGTAAATCTATAGTGCTACGGGGGGAGGCTGCAAGGGAAGTCCTGAAACTGAACCTGCAAGGGCAAGAAATAATTACACTCGATTGGCTGAGAAGCAGCGGGCGAACATTTCGGCTGACTTGCTCCATGTCCCAGCTGGGGGGGAAGTAGTCTTTGCTGAGGAGTCATACTGCCTTGGGCATAGGAGGCTCGAGACTGGTGCGCAACAAAATAGATAGGATGTGCAGACGTACGTCCGGCTCAGGATCAGAAAATATCCAGCCGCCTTGCGGGGATGCCGGAGACACAGTCCAGCCTTACAATCGTCCTTCATTCCTCTCATCAGCTCCCCCTCGCCCCAGTTGGGAGATTCAAACCAGTTGGATATGTGCTGGAAGTGGTTTTGACACTGCGTTTACATTCACGGATCAATGCTGACCTCTTGATGATCAACAGCACTTGAATACTCCATCATCTCACGGTGGCCTTGCGATGTATCTCATCTATCCAAAGTCAACCGAGCCATCGAAATCTTAACATGGCAGAATGCATGCAGATAGACCCATCATCTGATGCCACGAGACGCCAGCTGATGCCAGCCACAGGCAAGCAAGTCAAAAAACAAAACAAAACGCAGTGACACACGTCTTGACGATGCTTTGACGCTTTTCAAGCCATCATTGCTTTGTACATGGTTAAGAGCCTTTCTGGATATATGTCTGGAACGCATGGGGGCTTAGATATTACCAAGCAACACATAGCGTTTTCCGCCCAGCGAATCGGCAGCGATAAGAGAGAACGACAACCAGAGGAGACGGAGCGGGGGGGAGGAGCTGGCGGGGGCGAGCAGAGGGAATGGCACCGAAGCGGACAAGGCCGCAGCCGGACAGCGCCAGCCCATTTTGGGTGCTGGGAGAAGGGGCGGACGACTTATTTCGGGGCCGGGTGTGGCTCGAGAGTGGCGCCGCACGAGCGAGCCACAACGGCGTGTGAGGGGAACGACGTGCTCTCATGACCCCACCGACGGCGGCAGCGAAGGTGCGGCGGCCAAGTGCGACCCCACACGTGTCGTCCCACACCCAAATGCGGGGCCCCCCACCCGTCGTCGTCGTCGTCGTGGCGCCCCTTCTCTTCTGTCCCCCACACACACCCGTGGCCACTATCCCCTACTATACTGTGGGATGGTTGGCTCGTCTCCCTCATGGTAGGCATACCATGTAGTTCCCTGCAAAGTAAAAAAAACTCCCGCGCCCCCCATAAACTCCCGTAACTCCAGTCCTGAGCCACCTGTTTTTCGGCTAAGTCCCCACTTTTGCCCGGTGCCCTCCCGAGTCCCGCCCTCCATCCTCCCACTTACAGCAGCACCATGCTACAACCACCGGTGTGCACCACGAGGGCCCATGACACATCCAACACATGTTTGCCCTCAGCCGACCCTGCACCACCCAAAGACACCCTAACCTGACCACCTGTGAACCCGACGTGTTCATTCTCACTTAACCTCCCTCACTCGTTCATGCAATCCTGCAATCAAACTATCCAACCCTGCAGCAATTCTCATTTATAAGTAGACCTTGTGCTTTTTCTTACCTGAACTATGTTTTCCACAGTCCATGGACCTATCAGGGAACTAAGAGTGTAGATGTAATGTTTTTCATTGGGCACATTTGCAGCAACAACCTTGGCATAGAGAGTGTAGAGATAGATAGAAAAATTTAGAGAAACAGAAATAGAGACTAAAAAGAATGCAAATACATCAATCAGGATGTAATTATTGGATTCAAGCTGGTGAAGTGTCATAAAAACAGAAAGAAGAAAGACAGATCAGAGTCACATTTACCCCTCAACATCCTCCCAGGCATTTTGAGGAATGATGGACTCCCCATCAATTGCATTGGTTATTGCACCACCATTCATATCTTCCCCATCATTCAATTGAACATCCAGAATAACCTCCTCCTCACTATTGTTCAGCCTTGTATGCTGAGGGGGAAATGCTCTATTTTCCTGATCTGAAATTACTTCCTTCATTTGAGTAGCCCATTGGAGCATGTAAGAACACAGATCATTCTGCCAGCTGTGCTTTCCCAACCAAAAAACATCTGGAGAACCTCTTGCATCAAATTTCCATGATTGATCAAACAAGAATTTAAATTCTTTATTGATGAAGCAAAGATTTTCTTCCTGTTTGTAATTTCCCAAAGGTGTTTTGTCAATATGATCTTCCTCAAGATTTGGATTATGGGTTAGACATGCCACAGATTGAAAATATTTAACCATTTGCTAATTGATCAGTCAAAAAAAAAACCCCAAAAAAACAGACATCTTTTTCATCCTAAAAAAATATGGTTTTCACATTTGTATTCATTTCATTCCATCTAGTACTTGCTGAGATACACTAGTGCTGATGTATCATGAGTGAGTGCACACTATTTGCAGGTGCATTGGTGTATCTCAGCAAGTACTAGGTTGAATGACAAGAATATAAAATTTAAACAATCTTTCTCATAATCAAAAAGATGGTTTAAGATTTTTTATTTGTTTACTTTCATCTGGTACTTGCTGAGATACACCAGTGGTTATGTATCATGAGTGCACACTATTTACAGGTGCACTGGTGTATCTAAGCAAGTACTAGATGGAATGAAATGAATAAAAATCTTGAAAACATCTTTTTGATGATGATAAAGATGCTTTCAACATTTTTATTCATTTCATTCCATCTAGGACTTGCTGAGATACACTAGTGGTGATGAATCATGAGTGCACACTATTTGCAGGTGCACTGGTGTATCTCAGCAAGTACTAGGTTGGATGACATCAATAAAAAAACAAAAATCTTTTTCATCATCAAGAAGATGATTTAATTCTTTGGATTAATTTAATTCCATCTAGTAATTGCTGAGATACACCAGTGGTTATGTATCATGAGTGCACACTATC
>SMGU01010335.1:0-17604 GCA_004348175.1 Puccinia novopanici
TCCAAAAGACTTCTCAATTCTGAAGTACTGGGGGTCACCTAGGAAAGGTAATGAGAATCTTAAATGTTTGAATCTGATTGATTTTCAAATTCTAATTTGAACTCCATTAGATTGTTTGATTTTAATAATCTATTTGATTTTTTGATTTTGAAAATGAATTTATCTTTTATCACAAAAATCTTAGTCATGTGTTTGTTTCAGTGAGTTGGTGTAGATTAGCGGCCCACTTTTGATCCTAGCATTCAGTTGTTAGCTGTTTGTTAGTTCTGTAGCGCAGCGTAGCATAGCTCCCATTAAGCTACGCTACGCTGTCTGTTAGCTGGGAAAAAGCTACGCTACAAATTCTTCAAAATTCTGTTAGTTCAAGAAAAGCTACGCTAACTGTTAGTGTAGCAGAAAAATTCTCAACTAACGCTACAGAAAAATTTCAAGGAAAATTTTCCGCTACGCTAACTGTTAGTGTAGCGGATGAATATCTCAACTAATGCTACACAAATTTGGGAGAAAAAAAAAACGCTAAGCTAACGGTTATTGGCCATGTAGCGTAGTGTAGCGTAGCGGCCCACTGTTGCTGCTTTACCACTAAGCTACAAAGCCATGAGCTGCCAGATTCAAAGTTTGACATGCTCCCGGAATCTGGATGCTCTTTGGCTCCAGACCCACCGGTGGGCTCTTCTTTCTACAGGTACACATGGCTCATTAGATACTGAGATTGTAAATATGTTAGAAAAGAAAGGCTCCACCAGGACTCAAAACCGGGAAAGGGCTAACTCTAGGTGCCTGCTTTACCACTAGGCTACAAAGCCATGAGCTGCCAGATTCAAAGTCTGACATGCTCCCGGAATCTGGATGCTCTTTGGCTCCAGACCTGCTGGTGGGCTCTTCCTTCTACAGGTACACATGGCTCATTAGAGATGAGATTGTAAATATGTTAGAAAAGAAAGGCTCCACCAGGACTCAAACCCGGGAAAGGGCTAACTCTAGGTGCCTGCTTTACCACTAAGCTACTAAGCCATGAGCTGCCAGATTCAAAGTCTGACATGCTCCCGGAATCTGGATCCTCTTTGGCTCCAGACCTGCTGGTGGGCTCTTCCTTCTACAGGTACACATGGCTCATTAGAGATCAAGACTGTAAATCTGTTAGAAAAGAAAGGCTCCACCAGGACTCGAACCCGGTAAAGGGCTAACTCTAGGTGCCTGCTTTACCACTAAGCTACAAAGCCATGAGCTGCCAGATTCAAAGTCTGACATAGTCTATGTACAGTGCCTAGAGAAAAGTTTTGGTCATGTTTTTTTTGTGTTTGTGAAATGTCAGTAAAGCCTACTGACAAGCCTGAAATCCATCTCAACAGGATTTCAGCTGTCATTAATGCCAAAGGAGGGCCAACTAGATGTCCATTTTTCACTCAACAAAAATAAAAAATTGAAATAAAAATTGAGATAAAATAAATTCTTCTTTTAAAAAAAATCATTTATCATCACTCTTCCCCAGTCTCAACACTCCTAATAGAAATTGTCTTTTTCCCTCAAAAAAAGTATAAAATAATGTAAAAAAATAGCCAAAAACTGAAGGTTTTTTATTGTTATTTTATGATGCTGTGTAGTTTCAAATGTTTCATTCATGCTTATCATTCCCTGAGGACCATGTGAAAAAAAAAAAAGACTTGTGATGATTGTTTGTTTACTTTTTTTTTAAAAAAAAGAAAAACACCTGGAAAAAACCTTTGGCTAGGCACTGTCAGTGGCTTATCATAAAGAATAGCCACAACACTTTTCATTCAAAAAGTTCAACCACCACAGTTAAAGTCACAATTTCTGGTGAATCAATCCAAAAAAAGTTTAAAATAATGATTATGAAGAAAAATTTTGGAAAAAATAAAAAAATAAATTTTTTGATTTTTTTTTAATTTTTTGCTGGTTTTCAAAAATGTTTGATATGCATTTGAAGCACCTAGAAAACTCAGAGAGCACAGCCTGGAATGTGATAAGAATGATAATAAATGAAAAAAAAATTGAACAAAAATAGAAAAGCAAATTTAGTGGCCATAGAAACAGGCCTGAAAATTGAATTAGATCTGATTTCAGTGCAAAATTTATTTTAATTCCATTTTTTGGCCCTGTTTTGCTGGTCACTAAAGTTGCCTTGCTATTTTTGTTCAAATTTTTTTCATTTATTATCATTCTTATCACATTCCAGGATGTGCTCTCTGAGTTTTCTAGGTACTTCAAATGCATATTAAACATTTTTGAAAATCAGCAAAAAATTAAAAAAAATCACAAATTTTATTTTTTTATTTTTTCCAAAATTTTTCTTCATAATCATTATTTGAAACTCTTTTTGGATTGATTCACCAGAAATTGTGACTTTAACTGTGGTGGTTGAACTTGTTGAATGAAAAGTGTTGTGGCTATTCTTTATGATAAGCCACTGTACAAGCAGTTCAAGATGTGGTTTGAGAACAAATGAATAAAAAAAACTGAGAGATGAAGTGAGTTCAGATCAGACAGACTCAACAATAGAGCTGTAAATTTTGCTTGGGCTAGATAAGCTGAATAAGAAAAAAACAAAGACATCACAAACAGGAAGAGGCATTCATTCTACTTCATCAGTTGAGAGAAATCAAAAGCTTTGAAGCAAGTTAGTGGGATAAGTTGATGAATCAGATTCCTTTTCAGGGCTCATTGACTGCACAAATTTGAGATAAAAGAGGGTCTTTGACATACATGCAACCCACTCAATTTGAAGGTTCAGCCCACCCTGCCCTCTTCATGACATCAGGGTGGGTCACACCCTTAAATTCTGCACCTCAGGGGTGAGTCCCAGGTCTCATTTCAAAATTTTTGACCTGGTTCTCTACTTCATTGAGTTGAGTCCTTTTTTTGCAATTAAGGACTTGGTCCTTAATTGAAAAAATGAGGATGATCTTGAACAAACAGCTAGCACAAACTGCCCTTATCACCCCACCACTTCCAACCAAGGGGTTATCTTGCATAGAAATTTCCAGAGATACAGTTCCCTGTATGAAACAAGATGTGGCCATCAAAATTCCCTGAGGCTCACATCTGTGCAGTCAAGCACCCTCACAGCAAGAAAAACCTGCCTACAAACTCCTGAGTCTGAATGTCATCATCACTTCAAGCAGGTAATGATAGACACTTCCCTACCACATGCCAAGGAGAACTCCCTGGTCATAAGGTTTGATGCTGCTGATTAGTACAAGATAAAGTGAGTGAACCTTCAATTATGATTAGGGTATTCAAAATTGATTTTCAAGCTCAATTCTACATAAAATCATAAAATTTTTCAAGAATTCAAAAAGTGCTGCTAGTAAAGGGAATCACCAATTTTCATGTGGTTAGTAATTTGGTCATGTTGGATTTATGATTTTATGTAGAATGTGGTTCAAAAATCAATTTTGAATACCACAGATATTCAAAATTCAGACATAAAATCCTACATAACATGAGCATAGATTAATTTTTTGGCAGGGGATTGTCAATAAAGTTTTACGTAATGTGACAGGTCCCTGTTCAAAAAAATTTATGTGAAAGGACCTGATGATTTTGTGTCTGAATTTTGAATACCATAAATCTGACTACATGCCACAAGCTGCCCTTCCTCAACAGGATCAATTTTTGGAAAGCCTGCCAACCCTGTAGGATGCTTCATCAAAGCTTGCGTGCCATTAATGGACACTTCCCCGAGGAAAAATGACCCCTTTTTTTGTTAAAAAATCAGCAGTGTGGGAAAACAAACTGGGCTTGACAGCAGCCAAACATCAATCAACATAATCGATAACAGCAGACCTGACTATCTAACCCGGTTTAGAAAAAGAAATGAGGGGAGAGAATGAGCTGTGCTCCACGACAGCGCGTGTTTTTCCAAATTAGCTGGGGCTGATCGGTAAGACAAAACATAAAAAAACAGAAATGAGAGCTGTACGTTGGTACAACTGACCAATGCCAGAGCAGAAACTTCCAAGAACAACCGCTGGTCGTCTAAGAAGAAGTCTTCCACATATCCACCACGCATCGGATACAGCTTCCGTCTTTCATATCTTGGAAGCCTTTGTTGATCCCCCCGAAGTCTCTCTGCGGTCGTCAGCAGGACAAATGGCCAATGTCAATCTTGGTCAACTTGCGCACTCTTCATTTGATTACTCACATGATGCGTCACATAATCGTCTACTGAAAGGACACCTTTTAAGTAGTCATCGACTAAGCCAGGTATTCTTCATATTTGGATATATATACATTTTCGTTTATTTTTATCGAGAAAAATGGCACAGGAACATTAGCTTGATTTACAAAGGAAGGCTCCAGAGGATACGCAATGTAGATGAGGTGAAGGATAGGAATCTACTGACTCAGTGCGACCCTTGACGCCACCAAAAGCGCTTCCCTGCCATTTTCTGCCGGTGACCAACTGAAATGGTCTAGTAGAGATCTCCTTGCCAGCAGCTGCGACTCCAATAATAGTGCTGACACCCCAACCTATTCCAATCCGAGATCGCCGCGTATAAGTGGAGAAACATCTTACCTGAGAGTTCGGGTAAAGCTGACTGACCTTTGTGGCATACTTCCAGCGCAGTCCTCATCACGTCCACGTTTCCAGTACAGTCACTTATAAAGGTACAAGCAGTAGCAGTCTATACGATTAGTTAGTGCAGAGAAGCCAGCGATTCAGGATAACTAAAAAGGGAACACGAACTTACAAAGTGTAGTCAAACCCTCCATCGCTATATTTTGTGGTGAGAGCCTGGGCAAGATTGTCAGTTTTGGTAGGATTGACAAACTCATGTGCGCCCATTTTCTTAGCCCAGTTTTCTTTAGAGGGGTTTACATCCACTGCCACGATCGACTTGCATTTCCGGGCCGCACAGCCTTGGATCACTGCCAGTCCCACACAGCCGATCCCAAAAATCGCAACCGTCGAACCCTCTGTCACGTTCGCTGTCTTGGTTGCCGCTCCAAATCCAGTGGTAATACCGCATCCTAATAAGCAGACCTTGTCTAGAGGAGCCTCATCCTAAAAGGTGAAAATCGAATGGGTTCTTGATTTTGTGATTCCATAGAGAAAAAAAATAAAACCAATCAACTACCCATTGGAAGAGAAAAAAAAACTTACTACAACTTTGACGACGCTAAATTTGGAAACTACGGTATATTGACTAAAGGTACTACAGCCCATGAAATGTTTGATAGGTTGACCTTTGCAATAAAATCGCACGGTTCCATCAGGCATAACACCTTTTCCTTGGGTTTCTCGAACCCTGCCACATAACTTTCGACCGCAAGTACATATGTAGTGTGGAGGAAAGCGAGATTATGTCAGGCTGAAACTCGTAAAATTTAGTTTCGAATGGTTCATCTCTTGATTACGTGTTGATGAGTAAAACACGCACGTTTGTTTTTCCCGATGTGCAAAACTTGCCTGAGGTATCGAAAAAAGCACTAGTTTCAGGGACATGTTGAGGGGATGATTTTTTCTTAGCGAATGACAAGTGATCCAGAACACTGACATTCTCTGCATTCGGCCGTGTAAAGTGGTATCACGTGCTAGCCTCAACAGAATTCCTATATCAGTATCAGACCTAGGAGTACTAGCTTGAGAGACAGAAAAAAAAAAAGGACCCACATCACCTGGCTTAACATCAGTCACGCCCTCGCCCACGCTTTCTACAATCCCCCCACCTTCATGGCCTAAGATTGAAGGGAAATCTCCTTCCGGGTCATTGCCCGATAGTGTGTAATAGTCCTGTGTACCACGGAAGCAATATTTCTTAGCTGTACTGCATCTCATTTTTTAGAAAGACAGTTGACTTCGAAAACCAACTGTATGACAGATGCCCGTGTAGAGAACCTAAAAAAAGACGGGAAACGGCGTGTGTTTTGGGAACAAGCACACAAGTCAGAATTGGTGAAGGTAGTCGGCCCGATTATTTCGTCGCCGCCAAGTGATATTCAAAAGAAAGGATAGACCTTGATTCGGACTTCGTCTTTCCTAGGCGGCTCGACGTGGATTTCCTCGATTTTGAGTGGTTCACCAGCGGCCCACGCGATCGCCGCCTTGCAGACGATTTTCTGCTCGAAAAAGACGCTCCTGTTCAGCCTGATCTTCCCCTTTTCTCTGCACGGTTTGATTCTTATATCTCACCTGATTCTTGGTGTCCATGGCGAAGGTTGTTTGAAGATGATTTGTGCTGTTCTTGCATTCGCTGGACACACACGATCTGGGCCCCGAGGCCCCGGTCACCCCCTACGGCGGGGCCCCCTCTGACGTCATGTGTGGTGTTGCCTCACCGGAAGTGACAGCACCACTGGAACTTGCCTTCAGTTCCCTTCACGTTTGAAGTTGCTGCCCCCAATGAAATATTGGCGCTGATAAAATATCCAAAATAACCTCTTTCGAGGAGAGGGATTTTGAGAGGTGACATGAAAGTAGATTTCGATTTCTTGATGGAATGACAACACTAAGTAACACTGGGGGAAAAACATGCTCAACTGCCTGCAGTTGACATGCTGAAAGTCCAAGAGGCTTGTGGTGTTACTCAAATCTTTCTCCAATATTGATTCAACCAAGCATGGATGCACAGTCACTGTGCACACTGCACAGTGACTGTGCCAAAAAAACTACATATGAAAACATGTGGAGTTTGGATGGAAGCTTGGCTGGAGCAGGCTGAATGTCAACTGCAGGAAGTTGATCAAGTTTTTCTTGAAGTGAATAAAACAACCAAAAATGGTCCAATTAATTAGTTCCAAAATTCATATTGTGAGTTTATATATTGTAAATCTTCTTCAATATGTGGAATTTTGATTCCATAATTTTAACTTTGTTCATTTTTTTAAAAAAAAAAAATGGCACAAAAAGGCCACTTTTGGTATATTGTGGCTTGCTAAGTGCAATAAAACAACCAAAAATGGTCCAATTGATTACGTCTAAAATCAAGAATTAAAATTTGTATGTGGAAAATCTTTTTCAATATCTTGAATTTTGATTCCAGCACTGTAAGGGTGTTCAAGTTGGAAAAATAAATGGCACAGAAAGGCCATTTTTGGAAAATTTTGGCTCACTAAGTGCAATAAAACGACCAAAAATGCTCCAATGAATCAGGTCTAAAAAGCAGAATTATAATTTTATTCTGGGAATTATTCAAGATCTGGAATTTTGATTCCAGCACTTTAATGGTGATCATTTTGAAAAATAAAAGGCACAAAAAGGCCATTTTTGGTATATTGTGGCTTCCCAAGTGTAATCAAACAACCAAAAATAGTACAATTAATTAGTTATATAATCCAAAATTACAATAAATATGTTCAAAATCATTTTCCAGATCTAGACTTTCTATTCAGGCACTTTAAGGGTGTTCATTTTAGAACAAATGCCCCAAGAACATATATGTTCTTGTGCCATTAAGGGGTATCAAATATAACAAATCCACAATTAGAAACATTCAATTAGGGGGTATCAAATGTGACCAAATCAACCATTATGTAATTGACTGGTTTTGAAAAATCCACCATTTTTAAAACATGTTTTTTACCAATAAGCTCTTAGGACCCATTGGGGGGTATCAAATATGACAAGTAATTGACGGATTTTCAAAATCCACCCTTTTTTTAAACATGTTTTCTATTCTCCAATAACGTCTTAGGACCCATCAATGATGAAATTGATTTTTTCATAATTGACTGTTTTTTAATTGTGGATTTGTTATATTTGATACCCCCTATTAATGAAGAAATATTTTTTTAAAAAATTGACTGGTTTCTAATTGTGGATTTCTTATATTTGATACCCCCTAATATTAAAAAATAAATTTCTTAATTAATATCTCATAAGATGTTATTGGTGAAGAAAAAAATCTTTTTAAAACTGGTGAATTTTTGAAAACCCGTCAATTACATAATTTTAAATTTGTTCATATTTGATACTCCCTATTTGTTTCAAAACAAATACCCTTAAAATTCTGGAATCAAAAATCTAGATATTGAAAAGTATTTTTCATACATAAATAGTACTTCTGGATTTTAGACCTCATTAATTGGACCATTTTTGGTTGTTTTGTTGCACTTAGCAAGTTACAATTGTCCAAAAATGGATTTTTGTGCAATTTTTTTCCAATATGAACACCCTTCAAGTGCTGGTATAAAAATTCTAGATATGGAAAAATACTTCTCACATATAAATTGTATTTCTTGTTTTTATTACTGACTAATTGGACCATTTTTGCTTGTTTTATTGCACTTAGCAAGCCACAATTTTCCAAAAATGGCCTTTCTGTCTCATTTTTTCCAAAATGAACACCCTTTAAGTGCTGGAATCAAAATTATAGATATTGAAAAAGATTTTCCACATATAAATTGTACTTATAGATTTTAGAACTAATTAATTGGACCATTTTTTGTTGTCTTATTGCACTTAGCAAGCCAAAATTTTCTAAAAATGGCCCTTTTGTGCCAATTTTTCCAAAATGAACACCCTTAAAGTGCTGGAATCAAAATTTTAGATCTTTTGAAACATTTTCCAAATATAAATTATATTTCTGGATGTTAGACCTAATTAATTGGACCATTTTTGGTTGTTTTATTGCACTTAGCAGACCACAATTTTCCCAAAATGGCCTTTTTGTGCCTTTTTTATTTTTCACAATAAACACAGTTAAAGTGCTGAAATCAAAAATATAGATATTTAAAATTTTCCCACATATAAATGTTAATTATTGTTTTTAGACATAATTAATTGCACCATTTTTGGTTGTTTTATTGCACTTAGCAAGCCAAAATTTACCAAGAATGGCCTTTCGGTGTTGTTTTTGCCAAAATTCGCACTGGTAAACTGCTATAATCACAATAAAGAATGTTTAATTTTTCTTCCAATTTTTAATATTAATTCTGGATTCTAGAACTAATACATTTGACCGTTTTTGGCTGTTTTAATGCACTTAGCAAGCCAAAATTTACCAGAAATGGCCTTTTGGTGTTGTTTTTGCCAAAATTACCACTGTTACACAGCTGGAATAAAAATGTGGATTTTGGAAAAAAGTGACATACATAAATCCTAATTTTGAACTTGAGATTCAGTTAATTTGACCATTTTTGGTTGTTTGATTGTACTCAAAAAGCCAAATTGCTACTACTGGTGAATTCCCAAAAGTTCAATTTGACAAAAATTTGTAATTTTATTGAATATTAATTGGGATTATTGTGTTTTAAAATTTTTAAATACATTTTAATCTCATAGAAAAAAACACAACCACTATATGAGCAACCGTTATACCATTATGTCAAACTGCTATACATGCATGTAAAGTACAGTATATTTGTAGTGAATGCATACTTGTACATAAGAGCATCCACATTGGGTGCTAAAGTTTGAGGCTAGTTTACCACCCGGCTTAGTGGGGACTACTTCTAATCCAGAAGTGCAACTGCACTTGTTGGGACTAAGTGTAAGCTTAAGGCTTGCAAGAGCATGCAAGCCTGAAAACGGACTCAATCCCAGGATTAGTGGAGACTAAATCTAGTCCCCACTAGCTCTAATTGGAGCTCCGGGCTAAGATAATCAGTGTTTATTCTGCGCCAATGCGCTCAAAACTTGGGATTAAGTCCTTTAATCTGGTCTAACTTAGCCACCAATGCAGATGGTCTAAGACATATGATCTGATGGAAATATTACCTTAGATTTTTAACTCTCTTAATTTGACAGTATTGTGGTGATCTTATGTTCTCAGAACATGATAGAAGAGGCTAAGTGAGCTGAAAAGTGTTAGAACCTTTGTCTTTTATAGCTTGCGTTGTCTATCTTCAGATTTCCACGTGCTTACCTGCATTGAAGTATTTTCATGTGGCTGATTAGATTCAGGAAAACATTGTGGTATCATGTTTGTGCCTCATTTAGTCAAGCCCCTGAAGAAACACGTCACCTGTGGTGGTAAGAAGGGCTGTTTGACAGATGACTTGTTACAACCAGTTAGATCATTCCCAGATGGTCTACTAAACTTCATCAGAAGGGTTTGGGCTAACTGGTTTGAACATGTTTTGGTCCATAATCCACCACCAACATCATCCCACCCATGAAACATCTCTCCCCCATGAACCCTCCAAGCCCACCATCAAGCATCTAAGTATGCTGGATCAGAACCGTCTAGAACATGGAGAAGAACATGGTATCATGTATGAATTGGTCTCTGAAGCCGTTATATACTACCAGCTATTGTCTACTCCACTCTTGAATGACTGGCATATTTAGAAACCATGGAACAGGGAGGACAAGTTTGCTGCACTAAGAACCGCTCTGCAAGGCCTGTCATTGACCCTAAATTGTCCCTATCAGAGATGTCAGCCTTAGAGACAGTCAGACTGTCCAAAAGTCTTCAATTGTAAATATAATATTATAATTCCTTAATTTTCTCTTTCATAGAGTTTTTAGAATAAAAAACAATCCTCACTACAAGATTCTCCATATTTTTCTACCTATGTACAATATTTGAGGTGTGATGTAATGATGTGGTATGCCTGTTATTTTCAAGGTTGATGAGTAGTGATTTCTAAGTTTGATTCACCATATTGAATAATATTCAATTTGAAGCTCACCCAGTTCTAAAATAGAACTCAGGGAAAATTCTCAACCTCAGGCCAGAACCAACTAGAACCACATCAGATCAACCAAGGACCAACAAATCCCTCACTCCTAGGAAGTTTTCCCACTCACCAGTGTCACTACAACCTCTCAGTAAGTCATTTTCCTAGTTATCTTTTCTTTCTGTTTCCTTCTGTGCTCAGGATTGGTTTTCTCTGAACCACTCCTCTACTACTTACCTGTTTTCTCTCCCTTCTTAACTTTTTTTCTCTCCTGGTTTCCTGTGGTTTTCTCCATCAAACAAACCACATAGGTTTCCTCTTAAAGATCCTTGGCTTCATAGCCTAAAAAATCAGGACTTGGTCTCCCAAAAGAGTTTACTCTTACCAAGACCCTCTGTTGATTCTATCCAGAGGAGGCTGTCACAATCCAGCTTGCTCCTCCTCTTCTGAGTTGAGTATCAGAGCCTCAAAGAGTTGTCTTTGTAGCCCTTTATTGCTTTGTTCTTTCTTCTCAGAAAATAGACAAGCTTTACTTCCAACCTTGTGTCCTGTTGCCACTCTAGAGGCACAGGCTCACAAGAGGAGCCACGATGGCCACCAGTTTCAATTACAACCCCACAGCACAAGTTCACTCCAAGCAGAATATGAGTCATATAAAGAGAGTCAACCTGGAAGATCAGAGGGTAAAAATGAGAAGTTAAACCTGTTTTTTTCTTCTTGTTGAAGACAACACTCATCTTGTCTAATGATGAAAGGTGAAAATTGAACAGAGATTGGAGCTCCAAATCCCAGGACCAAGCAGACATCAATTTTGGGAGTCAGCGCTCAAAGTCACACATCTAGTTTGGGAGTTGGCATGCCAAATTTGGAAATTTTGCTGACAGAGAAAAATATTTATATCTCAATGATTATCAGACCAAATACCCTAAAAATTTGAGGGTATTTTGAATTGCCCCCAAAAATAAATATTACAAATTTGGAGCATGATATATTTTAGAAAAATTAACAAGGAAGTGTAGCCGTATTTAGGAATAATCTTCTACTTTGCCAATTGTGAGGTACACATCACTTCTTAATGAGTGCCCCTAAGGGCCTAGCTGTAATTTTTAAGAATTAATTATAGATCTTGAATTTTTTTTTTCCTTAGAAAATGCACAAATTTTATTGTAGAGGTTAACTGTAGATGTTTTTTTGGGCCAAAGTCCTTATCCTTTTCCAAGATATGTGGCACACATAAAATTTTAATGAGTGCCTCCAACGGTGTAAAAGCTTTTGAAAAGTGAGTATTACCTCTTAATAATTACATGCTACCAGATTAATGTCCTTAGAAAAGTTAAAATTTTGATTATAGATGTGTACAGTGCCTAGAAAGATTTTTTTGGCACTCTAATTTCTAGCAGCAAAATCAGAAAAAATTATTTTTAAACTCTAATTTTTTTTTTCAGAAATACAATGGGGAATGGTGAAAATTGATCAACAAGTTTTTTAATTCAAAAATAAACAGAATAAAAGATAAAAAAATAAAACATTTTTTTATTTTCTTATTTTTTGTATTTTTTTTTAATAATTTTTTTAGGAGAAAATAAAAATGGGGATGGGGTGCGTGAAGGCTTGCAAAGAATAAATATCAAAGAAAAAATGATTTTTATTCATTATTTTTCTGTCTTGAGGTGAATAACTACCATCTTGTAGCACCTCCTTCAGCCTTGATGACAGCACACTGCAAAGAAAACTCAGTCAACTGTCTGCAGTTGACATGTAGCATGCTCCAGCCCAGCTGCCATCCAAACTCCACCTGTCTGCATATATAGATTTGTTGAAACAGTGACAGTGCAGCATGCACAGTGACTGTGCATCAAAGCTTGGTTGAATCACTCTTGGAGAAAGGTTTCAGTAACACCACAAGCTTTCTTCAACTTTCTGCATGTCAACTGCAGGTAGTTGAGCAATTTTTTTTGCAGTGGCAGAAATTTTATTTGGCATGGATTCAATCACATGATCCAATGTTGAGGTGGGAAAGTTGGTCCAGGCTTGTTGGAGAGCTTTGTGAATCTCTGGAACCGCCCTGGGCTGATAGAGCTGTTGAATGTTGCTCTTGAAGATGAACCAAATGTTTTAAATGGGGTTCAGATTGGGTGATTGTGCTGGCCACTCAATCTTCTGGATCAACTTCTTGGCTAGGAATGCCTTGCTGGCACAAGCATTGTGAGTTGGCACATTTTCTTCCATCAGCATCAGCTGGTGGTTGGGATTTACTTGAGTCAGAAATGGGATCAAGTGTTTCTTGTATATGTTCTCAATAAATTCATTAGCTAACACCAAACAAACCCTTCTTATTGCCATATAAGCTGACCCACATCATTTTCGACAATCCTTTTCCACTTTTGAAGGTTTGGAAAAAGATTATTTGCAGCAAATTCTGACTTCGAGTCTCTCCAAACCTTGAGCTGAAAGCTGTTCTTTCCAATCTCAAAATACAATTTTTCAGTCCAGAGGATTTTCCTCCATTCATTGACTGTCCAATTTCCATGCTCCTTAGCAAACCAGAGCCTCCATTGTATTGCAAGTTGCTCAGAAACAGCTTCTTGACAGCCACTCAATTGTTGAAACCAAGGTAATGAGCATGATGGAAGATGGTGCGAGTGGAAATTGATGGTGCAATCTGATCCTTGACTTTGTCAATTTTCAACTGTGTATTGTGCTCCAGGACTAATCAGAGCTGGAAAAGATCTTGGTCACTTAATTTCTGACCTCTTCCTGTTCTGAAGTCCATGGAAATAGTCCTGCAAGTGGCCTCTCAGGAAACAAAAGAAGAAATGGTGGTCCTCCCAATACCCAGCTTGTGTCCAATTGCTGTGTGTGTAATCCCAGCGGCAGCCATGCCAAAAATCTTTCCATTCTTTTCAGTGGAAAGGTTAATTTTACAGGTCATCCAAAAAAAAAAAAAAATGAAAACCATTTGAAACACTTACAATAGCTAACTAGAAAAATGTGATGCTGTATTGGCTGTTGATGTGCAGTTTGATGTGATCTTATCACAGGAGCTGGTGCACTGTGTATATGCAAGGTTCACCAACATTTCACACACCTGAAAGCCCACTTCATCCCTGCCAAATATTTCTGGCTAGTGACTGTACACATAGTTTGGGCCAAATTAGTACTTTTCTAAAATCCATGGTAAAAATAACTTTTTATAATTCACTACAAACATTAAATATTTCCCCCCAAGGGGAATTTTGAAAATTGGGTGGGGTGAGTTTGGTACTTTTTCAAAAGTTTATTGGACTGTGCCAAACTGAGCATCCTTGGCCACAAAAAAAAAAAAAAAAGAAAAGTGCCAAACTGAGCAAAAATAATTGGAGAATTTTATGCTGAGTTTTTATTTTGCAGGCCTGGAAGGCCCACTTGGGGGGAAATATTAAATGTTTGAAGTTTTAATTAGTGCCACCTAACAACTTTATGAAAGATTGATTACAAACAGAACCAGAGCAGTGAAACAGGTAAAAATTAGAAATAATATAAAGAAGATGAAAAGAAAACAAAGATATTGATAAAAATAGACCGTACTTGAGCTGTCACAGGCAGATTTGACCGTTATACACAGAGCAATATAGCAGATTCCAAAACCACCTATGACCTAAAAGTTTCAAATAATCCTGAATTTTACTCAAGACAATAGTGGGTTTCAAAGTAGACTCTGACAGGCATGCAGATCTTTTTGCAGAAATTAGAAAACATTGAATTGAAGGGGTAAAGTATGCTTTTTGGAGGAGGGAAGTGAAACATATGAATTCTGTTCTGCATGCATTCATTCACAAAAAATCTTGAATGAATTCAGGCAGAAGGATTTGCAGAAAATATTTTCTGCAAAATGGTCTGCATGCATGCACAAATCAACTTTGAAACCCACTAATAATTGAGGATGAAAATAAATATTCCAAGCAATTTTTCAGAGAAAAAAAAATGAAAAACAAGAATAGAATTAAGATCTAGATCAGATAAACATAATATCTAGAGATAAACATAATATCTAGAGATAAAGATAATATCAAGTAGAAAAATCTACACAAAAAACAATGAAATCTGTATTGTTTGTTTTCATTGGCCTCAGATTTAGCTTTGGACTTTATAGTGAACTGAAAAAAATTGGTAAACTTTCCCTCCCAATCCAGAGCCTCTGGCACTGCAGTTTTCTGCCATTTCTTGAGGACTTGGGGGGCTGGAAAAAGAAGAGTATTTTGGTGTTCAACAACCACAAAGTGAATGAAAGATGAAAGAAAAGCTATAAAGATGGGAGGATTGTGGTTTAAGGAGAAGAAATGAGGGAAGAAGGTTTTAGAAGATGAGGTGGACCAAAAGAAGACTGGGGTTTTGAAGGTGTTGGCTATGAGATCCCCATATGTGGGCATTTACATCAAGTTTGAAATATCACAGGTTCCAGTGGAGTCAAACTTCATCCTCTTCAAGACTGAGGGAAGATGAGTAACATAATTTTTGTCCTTGTACCATTTACCTCTTTCCTTGGTGTCTTCATAGATTTTTTTCCACACAGCAATATGGTCATTTTTTCCACGTCCCAGGCAATAAGAAACCACTCAAAACCCTCAGTGTCCATTTTATTCAACATCTAGAATTTTTGAGAAATAGGGTTGAAGTATCTCTGGGAGGTGGTGAAGATGGTCTGAATAATGATGTGGGGGTTTTCATTGGGAGTTCTGACAGCTTCAATTGGTTGAAATTTCTTCTTTGGAGCCTCTTCTTCCAATTTGGAATTCTTCTTCTTCTGTTCTTCTTCCTTTAGTTTGCCCTTTGTCTTATTCTGTTATTCTTCCTTAGCTTCTTCTATTTTGGCCTTCTTATTCTTCTGGTCTTTTTCCTTGTATTCTTTCTTCCTTTTTTTTTCCAAGATTTAGAAAGAGGAGGGGTATCTAGTGGTTCTTTTGGGGTTTTTTGGTGCGCCTTTGGGTCTTCTGTGTCCTTTTATTGATCCTTTGGGCAGCTTGAGGTCAATGACAGTTCCAGAATTTTCAAGGAGGCGTGAGACGGGTGAAAGTTGGATGGCACATTGGGATGGGTTGAGTTTGAGTAGCCTTTCCTTAATATTCTCAATTTTTTCTGCAGTTTTTCTATCCAGATTGAATTTGAATTGGTGTAGATCCTAGTCCTACACATATTTTAAAAAAATAAAAAGAAATCATCTCCAACTCCCAAATTAATGTTTCCACCAAGAAAATTAGAGCTCCAACTTTCAGATGACTCCCAAATATATTATATATTTTTGACACGTAAATTAGAGTGCCTACTCCCAACAACTCTCACATTATTCTTTTGGCCAACAGAAGAATCCACTGCCCCAAAAACAGAAAAAAAAAATAACAAACAAACAATCAGACTTGCCTTAAATTCCACTGCTTGTAGAATTCCTCTGGCTGAACCTCTTCCCTATGCTGAATTGATTCTTCAAGCCAGTTCTTACATGGACTTCCCATTGTGGAACTACTCTGAAGGGAGTAAGAGCTTGGAGGGGATGTAGACAACTACACTACTAGTAATGTATGCTGAGCTATGGGTGCTGGTGAGGCTGCCCTCCTTTTCTATGCTGGGCTGGGTAGAGTTACACTAAGAAAAAGAAGAAAAGGGTGTGGCTGATTTCTGTTGATTCTAGTGTTGGGTGATGTTCTACTACTTGTTGACTAGTGTTGACTTTCACCACTGAGGATGGAGGTGTTGAAGGGATCACCAGGGCTGTTTTCTTGGCACTTGCATGCAAGTGCTTTCTCTTAACTCAGTCATATACTGAGCTTATACCTGTTATGTGTTGTTTGTAAGTCATGCACAAGTTTGTGCTGATTGTTGGTGAACTTGTTCCCAAGTTCAGTTGATATCCTCCCCAAGTCAACTACAACTCTTTGGTAAATTTGTTACAACTTGGCTTCATGTCATGTCAAAATCATATCCAACCCTTCATCAAGATAAAGAAAGCCCTTGGCCATGATGCAATCACAGTGCATTGAGGAACATCCAAGAGGAAAAATAAGGTTGATTATGTAAAGCATTTTGTGGTGCTGTAAAAACTGTGTTGCTGCAGGCTGTGATTCTCCCCTGTCACCATAACGTACGGCCGTACGTTATGGTGACAAGATGCCAGCTGCAGCCAGAGGGGTTTCTGCTCTGTTGTTTCAGCAAAAGCAAAGGAAAAAACTCAACAAAATAGACTTGTAAGATTTGAAGACAGGCTCGGGGAGACTAGAAGCAGGATTGGCTCATCATTGGAGGAAGAAAAGGCAATGATTGAATCACAGAGGCAATTTGATTGGCCTTCCAAGTTTTTGTGTATGTGGGTGTGGGTGGGTGTTTGAGAGACTGACTGGACACTGACTCACCAAAACCAAGGTTTTTTTTTTTTTTCAGCTTTACCTGTGCTGTGATATCATCAATTGCACCGTCAGGTAGTTGAGATCCAAGCTGATAAGATGAATCAGGTGATTGAACCATGTTCAAAGGTTTGGTTTGCTAACAAGTTTTTTTCACTCAGGAGGGGGTTTTTTTTAAAAAGCTTCATTTATTTCAGTTTTCAGGAGTAATTGAGCCTTTGAATGCTGAATGGTGTCTGGTGGATTAATGTTGTCACAGCTCTAACAGACTTTGATGTATAAATTGGTGGAGGCTCACTAGCAAGGCTTTTATCCACATTCTAAATGTGATCAAAACATCAAAAAAGAATTTCAAGGTCATAAAATGGTGACCAAGATGACATGAGCCATGATCATTTCAAGACAAAACATACAGACTGCAGGATGAATCACATCATTTTACTTATGATCCTAAACAGTCTTTTGAGACTTGAAATCTAATTTAAATAAAAATTGGGGGAGGCAAAAATATAGCCTATTTTTTGTCAGGTGGCATGAAGACCTAAGTTATTCATGAGTAGAGGATGATAACAGCTTGACTTGTGTAACACATCAGATTGATTGTTGAGCTTGACATCAACACAAGTTACAAGAAACTTCATCT
>SMGU01010336.1:0-12717 GCA_004348175.1 Puccinia novopanici
AATCACTCACTCTCATATATAAGATCTCACTTGGTCCACAGCCATCTCGAACCAGACCATCCCTATCATGTTAATTAAACTGCCAAGCAATCTTGGTGGTCTTTTTTTCTGATAGCATAGAAGGGCAGAGCTTGCAACTCATCCATCCCCTTCTCAATTCAGCAAAAGGGTTTCACAACACCTTTTGAGTCTTACACCGGATGTCTCTCTATGATTTTGTTTGGCTTGCCGACAAGCTCTGGAAGAATCTAGCTCAGGATTCCCTAGGGTGTGGGCAGCCGCTGAGCATAGAGGCCCAAGTGGGGGTTGGTCTCTACCAATTAGCTCACGGATCCTCTTACGTTACTATTAGCCCGGTTCACATAGCTGCTTGCTTGCGGTTAAATTTATTGTGACAAGCAAGCTTTGAACCAATGCAAAAATAGAGTTTGGCATTAAAATATCATGGGAAAGTGCAATGAGCACACCTATGATTTTATGCAAGCAAGCAGAGTGTTTTTTATGGCATCTGAATAAAAATGCCCTACGTGAATCGGGCTATTAGCCATGTTTTCAGCATTGGAAAGGAGATGGCCAACAAAGCCTTGGGCCACTTTGTCAATGCAATCATCAAAGTCTTCTTTTTTCACGCTGTCAGGTAAGTAATGAAGTACTAGTTTCTTGGAATCTTTTGGATTAACTTGACAAGGCTACATTATTTTCCCTCCAAACCCTCCCAGCTTTCCTTCCCTTGATAACGTGGTGGAATGGAGAGAAATCATGCATTATTTTGAGAGATGGCAAGGCATCACACAGGTAGTTGGAGCAATAGAGGTGACACAAATACCTGTATCCATGCCCCCGGATGATAATTGGAAATCATACATCAACCAGAAAAGCTGGTCATCAATTGTATTCCAATGCATTGTTGATGGCGAGGGGAATTTCCAAAACGTTGAGTCTTTAATTATTGACATACCTCATTATTGTGAATTCTTGCTCAAATTTTTTTTGTCTTTAGATCAGTGGGGGTGGGGCTGGCTCCATGCATGATAGCCATGTTTTCAGGCAATCACAATTAGGGAAAAGCTTGCACCAAGGAGCAACAGTTTATCCTATGATCCCCACTGGAACTTTCTTGGTTGGTGATGCAGGTTACCCTCAGAATGTCAAAGTCCTTTTACCCTACCCATCTGTTGTGAATCCGGCCAATCAATGGTTTAACTACATACAGTCTTCAACACAGAAAGTAGTTGAACAGGCTTTTGGACCACTCAAGAACCATTTTTTCATACTCCTTCACTCACAAGATGCCTCACCTTGTCAGGAAAGGAGCAACACCTTTGCATGTATGGTACTACACAACCTTCTTAATTGCCATGGAACAATCTACCTTCAATTCTGGGATGACAGGAGTACACAAGAGAAAGTATTTTTGAAGCTTCCAGTGGAGCCCGCAGATAATAGTTCCCTGGTGGCCAACAGTGACTCCAGTTTTACTGTCTCTATGATGACCAGAAGAGATATCATTTGGGATGTGTTGTATAAACCTTAGATCATCACACTACTTCTAATTGTGTTTTGTCTCCAAAAATTTCTTCTGAATTTCAAGCAATTGATAAGAGTTATCACATAATGCCAAGCAGGGTGCGGACTTCATTATTTTGAGTGCAATGATTGGCCCTTGCGGCAGTCCAGCTCAATCATACTGCTGGGCCACTCCTAATTCCCCAGCTAGTAACTGCATCTTCATTGTGCCCAAGGAAGTCTGTACATTCCGTAACTCCTTGTTTTTTCAGGAACATGAACATGTGTTCATCTAGCGGATGGATTTGTGATGCTAACAGGAATAGCTTGAGAGAACCCCTCCATGCCGGATGATGTGTAGTTTGCTGAGTCACAGGGTCAAACACCTCAATGAAGTTCATGAAGTCCCTCAAAGGGACAAAGTCACCAGCCGGTCCCTGTGCCTCACGTGGTCTTAAGGGGCACCCCGCGGTGTGTGTTGAGTGGGTATTGGATGTCATCAAGGCCGCCAATGCACTATAGCTTCTCACACTGGCCAGATGGGGTGATGTGGGATTCATTGGGTCATGTGGTCCTATCACTGTCATGCTCTTGCCAGATGTTGGTGCCTGTGCATGGTCATCTGGGTCCACAACCTCCTGGGGCAGTCTCATTGGGATCACATCACTTACCCAGTGTGGTATTCTTAAATGTTGAAAATTAAAAAATTATTTATTTTCTTCTTTTTCCCTTTCTTGCTATCTTTTCCCCCTCTTTTATCATACTAGCAGCAAGAAATCAGTGGATCTGATTTGAGAAACGGACTCTACGGCTATAATTACCCTAAGGTCACCTTGGACGACAACCTCTCAAACCCCTTGGATTAGAAGTTACACACCCTCCTTGGCCACCTTCAGTACATATCACCAATCACCACTATCATTTACATATCACACTCCTTACACAACCTTCAGTACCTTACACAACCAACACAACAACATACTACATACACCATACACATACAACAACAACCCACTACACACAATTACATGGTCATGTAGTCATACATGCAGGCCTCATGCACTCTCATGCAGGTCTCATGCACTCTCATGCACTCTCATGCAGGTCTCATGCAGGTCTCATGCACTCTCATGCACTCTCATACAGGTCTCATGCAGGCTCATTCAGATCCCATGCAGGCTGTCATGCAGTCACATATACTCTCCACCCCTATCTTGTTGATTTTGCTGAGCATCACTCACTTGATACAGGGTCTGAGCTTTTTTCCTCACTTTACACCCCCTTTTTGTTGACAGGCTGTGCATACACATGACCTGAAGACTTTTTTCCCCCTCATTTTTGGTTGTTCCATTGTGTTCCATGGCATTTTCAGGCCAGCACAAATCCCTCAGTCTAGCATAAATCCCTCAATGCTGTGCAGCTAGGCCAGCCAAAATCCCTCATTTCTTTCTCACCTTGTAGCTAAATTCCCTCACCTTTGTCTATATAAGGGGGCTCTCCTCCAGTTGTTCCCCCCTTCCTCGCCAGATTTACCCTTACTAGTCTTTATCCCCTATAAACACTATCTGTTCTGGTCACTCTATAGTATTAGCCCCTTCTATATTATAGTTTTACAACATTAGTTACCCCTTATATATATCAACAATCCCTTATATTCAATCAACCCCTTATATTCAACCACCCCTTTATATTCAACATTTCCCTCACTGGGGTTTGAACCCACTACCTCTACCCAACTTTATTCTCAGAGCCTGAGCCCTTACCAGCTGGGCTATTCACCCTTCTATAAACTCCAATCCCCTTCTCTCACTCTATATTACCCCATCACTAGGACCTGTGTTCAATCCCTGGTTGAAGCACTTGCTCCCACACCTCATACCTCATCACTCCTCATCACTCATCACTCCTCATCACTCATCACTTCTCATCACTTAACACTCTTCACCAACACTCACCACCACTCATCATCATCCATCATCATCATCATCCATCATCATCATCATCCATCATCATCATCATCCATCATCATCATCATCATCCATCATCACTCATCATCATCATACAACTTCATTCACTCTCATATATAAGATCTCACTTGGTCCACAGCCATCTTGAACCAGACCATCCCTATCACGTTAAATAAACTGCCAAGCGATCTTGGTGGTCTTGTTTTCTGATAGCATAGAAGGGCAGAGCTTGCAACTCATCCATCCCCTTCTCAATTCAGCAAAAGGGTTTCACAACACCTTTTTGAGTCTTACAGCGGATATTCTCCCAGGGACACACGTATTCATTGTAGTCATTATAAGAGGAATGATGAAACAGATTAATCAAAATAAAAGTTGAAAGCCTTTGTACCACACAATTACAAATCATTCATTGGTCAATTGTTAAATCTGTTATTCTGAATTCATCTTTTATTATGGTTGACTGTAACATTGTTCCTGTTATGATGACTCTGATGATGAACTGAAAATCTTGGGCGGATAATCTCCTGGGGACACATGGATTCATTGTAGTCATTATAAGAGGAACGAGGAAACAGATTAATCAAAATAAAATTTGAGGAAAGCAATAAATTGATGGCTTGATCCAAAAAATTGTATCCCTGATGCTATTGTAATTCCATGCAATAAATTCATTAGCCTGTAGTACACTGTAGCATATACCAGCACATGTAGTGCACCTTACTATGGTGTAGCATGTGTAGTTCACCATTGTGTAGCTTAGTGTATATAGTGCACCATAGCGTAGTGTAGTGTGTGTAGTGCACTGTAGCATAGTGTAGCGTGTGTAGTGTAGCATAGCGTAGCTCCCCAGGGAGCTATGCTACGCTACCTGTTAGCTATGATTTACACTACAGATTCTTCCAAATTCTGTTAGTAGAAGAAAAGCTACACTAACTGTTAGTGTAGCAAAAAAAAAACAACTAACGCTGCAAAAAACTTTCAAAAAAGAAATTCAGCTACACTAACCGTCAGTGTAGCTGAATAAAATTACAACTAATGCTACACAAATTTGGTAGAAAAAAAAAGTGCTACACTGGCCATGTAGCGTAGCGGCCCACTGTTGTCTCATGCAGGTCTCATGCAGTTCTCATGCACTCTCATGCAGTCTCATGGCATGGATGAAAAAACCGCGCGTAACCATGCTGCGAACCGGCCATGATGAGCGAAAATGAAAAAAAAAATAAGTACATGATTTGCATGGAATCCCGGCCGGCGATCCGTCTCCATCCCAGCCGGTGACCACCGCTTGCTACGGAGATTTGCGCTGGGATTGGATTGGCCATGGATGACAGGATTGGCGCTGACAGGAGTGGCCCTGTCAAGATCGGCGTGAACAGGATTGGCGCTACCAAAGAGCGGCAGCGCCTGAACAGATAGACAAAAAATTTCCTTAAGTCCCCCCTCCCCTATAGCCTCCGTTTACTATATAAGACCGCCATTTATGCACAGGTAGTTCTTCCCTCATGTACAAATCAAATAACCTTAACTACCATTGCCTACCCGGAAGTTATTCCGTCGTACACAACTTCAAATTGCCACAAATCTTGTACGCGACCATTAATCAATAAATACAATAAAAGTGTCTATCTCATGATGATAACAAACTGCCCATCTGCAGCCGACCAAATCAGTTACCAGTACCGTCGTGGCGGACATGCATTGAAACCAACAGTGCCAGCCGCCACCCTATTGGATTTGCTTCCTCGACCCAATCCTGCAGACCTCTTCTACCATGGCCAAGTTTTCCAAAGCCGCATCTCGGAATTGCTCCATGCTGGCAACCGAGGAACCCTCGCAAAAATTCTTGCGGTGCTTGGGGTCTCGTAAGTGCTCCTCAACCCTCTTCATAGCTCTCAATCCCGACGCGTGCAGCAAACTGACTTCCTTTTGAACCTCCTTAGCCGTTAAATTGGTGGTGCTAGTCGTCCCGGACGATGTTGATTCACCCCGGCGAGATCGCTTATTATTTCCTCGGCTACTGATAGTCGTTGCGGATGATGAAGATGATTCTTCACGGCGAGCTCGCTTATTATGTCCTAGGCCATACCTTCCATGTGATATGATTTCGACCTCATTGTTGTCGTTGGATGATACCTCATAAACATGGCGCGACAAATTCGTGCGAACATTGCGGAGCCGGCTGGGCAAATACTGGTTCAATGAAGGAAAAAGCGGATAATTCATTGTTTCGTGGCGGACATTCGCTTGATCCTGGGCGACATTGGTGGAGTGATGGAGGAGACCTCATCCATTGGGCCCGACCGTTGACCCACTTGAGGTGCCCGTGATCATCATTGTTTCGTGGCGGACATTCGCTTGTTCCTGGGCGACATTGGTGGAGTGATGGAGGAGACCTCGTCCATTGGGCCCGACCGTCGACCCACTTGGGGTGCCCGTGATCATCGCAAACTAGCGAATCATGAAAACACATGGTTAGTAAACATAATAGTCAAGACCAGGTTGGGGGAATGATTGACTAACATGGTTGCCCTCCACCCAGGTCCACTGGTCCAACATCTCAAGCACACTGTCTATATCGATCTCTGGCTCATCTTCGGCTGGTTCTTCAACCACAAGCAAGCGGTGTTGTTGCACAACATAGTACATGTGCTTGCATGCGCTGCTTGTGGTTTGGAAGTGCGGGCAGGTGCAGGATGTGAGTCTATCCTTGCCGCCCTGCTCTCCAGATTGACGAGTAATGGTCCAAGTGGCCTCTAGAGGATTCGTAAAAGACCCAATCGTGAACTGTAATTCAATTTCACAGACTTTCATTTATTATCTGTCATACACTGCTGCAAATATAAACACATGAAGATTTGAACTCACATGTGAATGTGTTTCAATGAGTGCGGCGCCTATTAGTCTGAGTGAGTCAGGAGTGTAGCTTTTAGCTAAAAGCTTCGCGCGTAATTGGAATTTGTTTGATGTTTGCCTTTCAAATCCGAGGTCGACCCGAGCAGAATTCCTCTGGTAACTCGGCAGCACATCGTCCCGAAATATTTGGACCACTTCGTCCATCCGGCGATGCTCGGGTGGAGGGAGGTAGCGAGTTTTCAGTATGTGATGCCAAGATTCCGTATAATTGTTCGTGTGAACACCTTGATGATCCGACTACATAAAGGGTCACATCTGTTAGTGGTAGTCGTCAGCGATGATGCGAGAACAAAGGCAGTTTCTCACCACGCGGTAAAACATCGACCATCACGCAACGTTCTGATACCATTGTGTGGCCACATAATTCAAGAATGGCACCGATATTGCACCCCATTTGTCGGCAAAAGCTTCCCACAGTTGGTCCGGATTGACCCGACAATACATCAGTTTTCTGAAATCCGAAATGGCCTCTTGAAGGTAATTGTTGACGTAGGTGGTCGCTCGAGTGCGGTAGGCTTTGAGCACATGGAGGATGCACCAATAATGGCAGGGAGCATCTTCCATGTCTTCGTATGCCGCCTGAACTGCGTTCCAAATAGCCAACGCGCAGTCGCTCATGATTGCCCGAGGTACGTACCCAGAAGAGGTCCTGAGCCACGACAAAACAGCCTGGATGGGTTCCCTGAGATAATCAAGATCTCAGTAATCATACATGGCAATAAGGAGCCCAATGGGAAAGAAACTTACTGAGCTAGGGAACAGGTGAACGCCCAGCATACGGGGAGGCCCTTCCCGACAATTGGATCATGGATCATGAAGGTGTATAAACTCACCTTCCGTCCATCACCAATTGAATAGTTACTCACGGTATTGTGAGTAGCGTCGAGCATAAGCATGCTTTTTCCATGGAGGAGCATCTGCTCCTTCTGCCACGCTGATTGGAAGGCAAAAATAAAATCGGGTGAGTCGGCGGGGGTCGGGAAATACGTATTCCAATTAGCGTCAATCAAAGCCGAGTTCCACATGACTAGTGACTTGAACACGTCAGGGTCTTTCTTGCCGAGTACTCGAATTTGTTTGCGAATCAAGTATCGAACTTGATCGTAATGTAAGTAGAGACTTTCGGGGATGCTGATAGCCGAGCGTCCCTGCAAGATTTGATGCGGATTAATTATATGTAGATAGTGACAGCTATTAGATGAAAATATGTACACATCACAAGTCTGCACTGTGTAGCAGCTTTTGAATCTGCACCCACCCCATCCCATTGTTCAACCAATCCTGCAACCATTTCGCGACGATCCGGGGGGTCCGAGATGGTTCCATTGCTTCCAGCGAGTGGGGGTTGTGATTATGTCGCCAAAACCAAGTGACGCGGAGTGAGTTGGTTGGGATATGCAGGGATATGCTGAATCTGGCCTCACAGCCGCATCGCCGAGATGTGAAATGTTTCTTGTGTGAGTTGAGGACTGGGACAAGCACGCCAGCACATGGGCATTGAAAGTCGAGCTTGAATCGCACCTCTACGGGTCTTTCCCCGGTAGCGCGGTTGGTGGGCTGAGGCGGATTATGCTTCGACCGATGAGCAGCCCAAAAGATTGTGGACTGCATGGCCTCCACGAAATCTTTGGCTTCTTTGAGTGACAAACCGGGAATGGTGAATCGGGCGGGGTGTGTTGGGAAAGACGGTGATACGCCAGAGACCTTGCGGACCAGGCGGAGGGCATTGGGCAGCACCGTGACTCCGGGAGGGGGTGGAACTTCTTCGGTGAAAGGTTGGGGGACGATGTCATGGATCGATGATATTAAGGGGTAGCTAATCGCAGACATGGACGTAATGAGGTATCTAGAGATGAGGAAATGGGAATGGTGAGGAAATAGGGAAATGCTGGGTGGTTTGATGGTGACAAGTGGATAAGTAACTAAGAGCAGCAGGAAGAGGTAGTCCGACATTGGAGGTTTGGTGGTGAGGCCGGTAAGAATTAGTCGCGCAGAGGGATTAAGGAATGGAAGTTGCGGAGGAAAGGTGGTGGAATGTGACAAGATTAGAAAGGCGAAATATTAAGTTCAAAGGTGGGGTAGCGTGTCGGAAAAATTGGGTTGCCAAGCAAATATGCGTAAGCAAAGAACAGAAACAACGTGATAGAGGGAGGCAACAACGAAGCAAGGATTAATGTTGGCAAGAATTAATGTTGAGCAATAAATTAATGTTGAGCAATACAAAGAATAAGTGGATTAATAATGTGGGTGAGCACCAGGCTGACAAGAGTGAAGGGAACGATGGAATTAGCCGCTGGCTGGGGAGGAGAATGGAAACTGAGTGGTTATTTATATGCGGGATGCAAGGGACTTAGAGTATTTTTGTCAAAAATTTGAGTTGGCGCAAATCGTGCCGCATGCACAGGCTTGCCCGCAAAGCCGTGGGGCTTGCATGCAAAGCCGTGGTCTTGGGTCGTGTCTCACGGGGACTGTGGGATTATGTCTTGTGGCCTGCGATACAGCAGGTCCAAGAAAGCTTGCGACTTTTTGACCCCCCAAAAAAAAACTGCCGGAAAAAAAAATGAAGTAAAATAAAATAAAATAAAATAAAATAAAATAAAATAAAATAAAATAAAATAAAATAAAATAAAATAAAATAAAATAAAATAAAATAAAATAAAATAAAATAAAATAAAATAAAATAAAATACAATACAATAAAATAAAATACACCAAAAATTAAAATAAAATAAAATACAATACAAAAACTTTATTGGGTGTGTGGGAGTCTCAAATCTGAATTGAAATAAACACAACATTGACGCAACAGCTACAATGTGACACCACACCCGTACTGTGCACAACACTAATCCTTGACTACACCCCAACTGCAAAAAAAAAAAAGACACAGGCTCAATGTTCTGACACCAAGTGTATGTGTAGACCACCAACTATAAATTTTTGGACTCCTTGGAGGATGCAGATTTCATAAATATCATTCAAATGTTTGTAATGTGTGTCAATGAAAAGTTGACTTGGCTTTGACTCCTGGTTTTGGAAGATGTACGTAAGAAGCCATATTATGCACTGATATTAGCAGAATATGCATAATATGCCTAAAGAGTATGCATAATATGTCTATAGAGTATGCATAATCCTTAAACCCATACATCAAATGCATCATTCTTGACAACAATAACAAAAAAAAATGAAGAGAAAAAAGTAGAGCTATCCAGACATGACATCTACATCCATCAAGGCACCTCTGGATATGCAACAATGAGAGGAATAGTACATTTTTTGAGATAATTTGGCCAGCTTTTCCAAATATTTCATGGCCTCAGCCAGTTTTGGGCCTTGGTAGGGCCCTAAAAAACATTGTAGTCAAGGATAGGTGTTGCACACTGCATCCACTAGATTCCTACCCAGTCACTCTTCACGGACAATGAATCTGATCAAATTGCTCAATGGATGGACTGGAATTTGTTGACAAAACAAGGAATTATGCAGATGAATAGTGCATTGATTTTTTTAAATGTTACTTTTCTATGCTTGAAATTGAAACCTGATCACTCTTTTTGAATATGTAGGCTTTACACATTGTAGCATCCAAGCCAATAGGCTAGTAGATGTGCATTGGATCATTCATGGTGAGTATCTTCTGAATTGTTGTCTCTTTTGCTATATAGAGTGTCAATATGAACACAACTCAAATTAACTTATCCTGGCAATCATGCCATTTTCCTTGACTAATATCCTCCTCCACCATTTGCCTTCCCCAACAGAAAAATTTTAAGCATCAGACTGGATTTTCTATCCATATCAAGATTCTCTGGTCAACAATAACACCAATACAAATCAAACGGTGGCCCCCAGCAGTCAATCCAATTTCAGTTCAGCTTATACCCTGCTCAATGGGGCTGTTCATCATCCAAATCTGCACCCAAGATGACTCGGTTGTATTTTTTATTCAAGACCAGCATGTTGATGGCAACATTGATTGGCTTGTGGTTATCCCTTTTGGTGGAAATTTTGCAGCTAACCATAAAGAACAACTCCAAGATGAAGATGAATTTGCCCACTTTCTTGATGTAGCCAAAGGACTGTCTGAGGGCCAAAAAATCATGTGTACATTGGTACAGAAAGACCCCTAGGTGATTGCAGAGGTAAGACTCATTTTTTCATTTCTTTTGTGATTCATAAACAACCACTAATGAATATGTCTTGTCTATTGCTTGCTCCATTTGAATGTCAGAAAGAATCAGCATAAAAGCTGCTCAAGCACTCACATGGAGGTGCAAGTGGGTCTGGTCCAAGTTATGATCAAGAAGCTCTGGCACCAACACCCAAAAGATCTGTAGTGGCCAAGGTGACCAAACTGACCTGGGAGATATTATATTTTTATGATGTTTGTGAAAAGTTTACTGGAAGTCCAGACAAGCAAATATACATCAACCTGCTGAATAATAAGGAAATTTTTTGTCATAACATTTACCAGGGCTTATGCCTGGGCACAAGCTATTGTAAGTAACCAATTCAACTGTTTGGTATTTAATTGATTTAAATTATGAAATTTTGAGTTGGATTTCATACATAGCGGGCAAATTTTCAGGAAGTCACCATTATAAAGAAACCACCTAAATCACCACTTTTCCGATTCCATACAGCTGAATCATACCACCAAGCAACACCTGCTCCACCAGCTCTTCCTCTGACTTCTACAGCAGTGCCCCAATTCACTGCTCTGCCACCAAACCCAATGTATCCCCTTGTTTCAGATGAATTGCGGGGCAAGCCTCTGAAAGAGGGGCTTGGGAGTTAAGTCAGTTCTGTGGCCTGGAAGCTTTGGCTTCTGGAGGCTTTTTTGGCCTTCCCCAGACAATTCACCCCATAGCTCTGGAACCTGCTGGGCATTTTGATTGCCATGAAGAGGCCCATGTAGCTGGCCATCGTGGAAATACAATAGTTATTTTACCATGTTTTTACCATCCCAACAAGTCCACTTCCCCCCCTCCCCCCATATTCATGTTACGCTCTCACATCCAGCATCAATTTATGTTATATGTGCTTTAGTTGCCTGTCATGGGAGTCATACAGATTGTGCTTCTGTGACCTTCTGCCACTGCAAACTGTATATAGCACATGTATAGATTCCCCATTGTGAAGGCCTCAGAAGACCTGCACATCTCACAAAATGTAAATGCATAAGCTGGTGGATTTTTCTTTTGTGATTTTTTGGGAGCATCCCTCTGGGTGATGGGCAGGCGAGTTTTACACCAATAGAAGGGAAAAAATCAGGGCTTTCCAATGGTCCTTTTGGCCAACATTCCCTCCTTTGGAAGCTTGCACTTTGAGCCTGCCTCAGAAGCGAGGGACTTTGGTTAATTTTGATGTATCCTATGTTTTCATCTGGGGTTGGTAATACTAGAGAACCTGAAACACTGAAGAAATTGCGGCTAGCTAGACTAGTGGGAAAGAACCCTCAGCTAGTCATTTTTCAGTCAATGCAGCATCTAGAAAATATCTTCAAATCCCTCTGATCAGATACTTGAGATCTGAGGCCCTTCCAAAATCTGTTTTTCAATAAACCTATGCAATTTTTAATCACCACTTTTATGCCTGACACATTCTGGTTGAAATATTTCTGTTCATCTATGAAATTACTGTTTCTGTTCCTTTTGAAAGCAGGAAACATGTTGATGGTGGGAAGAAAGGCTGAGTCTGCCAATAAGTACTGGCCATCTGAGAAGAAATCTTTGGTTGATTGAACTATGGTGAAGTTTAATGTGATCCTTTTGTCAACGGTGGGCCGCTACGCTACGCTACGCTACATGGCCGATAACCGTTAGCGTAGCGCTTTTTTTTTTCTGCCAAATTTGTGTAGCGTTAGTTGTAATTTTATTCAGCTGCACTAACGGTTAGCGTAGCTGATTTTTTTTTTTTGAAATATTTCTGTAGCGTTAGTTGATTTTTTTCTCCGCTACACTAACAGTTAGCGTAGCTTTTTTTGCGCTAACAGGATTTTGAAGAATTTTTAGCGTAACTTTTTCCCAGCTAACATTTAGCGTAGCGTAGCGGCTCATTGAGCTACGCTACACAAGCTAACACAGACTAACACACAACTAACAATTCAACTAACAGTTCAAATTTTTGAACTGTGTGGGAATTGAACTCACGTACTCAAAAGGTGAGCATGGTCTAGTGGTCAATCACTGTCACACTGACCACTAGACCAGTGCTACCCTGATTTACATTGTCAGAAAGGGGTGGCTATCCTCCCACCACCGCACTGCTTGGTCACTGCTCACCTGCACTGCTTGGTTTCCTTCTTTTTTTTGGTCTTTTTTTTT
>SMGU01010338.1:0-11886 GCA_004348175.1 Puccinia novopanici
TAGGTTTCAGAGAAAGCTGCGGAAAGCGAAGTGGACTAAGATTGCTTGACTACCTAGCATGAAATATGCTACTACTGAGGAGACATAATAAATGCTAATACCCCCCGTCGTTTTCTAGCTTCCAATGACTGGTTAAGCTAATTTGAGATGATTGATTAGACCAAGGTGCTTGGGCTTCGCCAACGATTTGGTGAGACCGTCGGCGGGCATTGTCGCAGTCGGGATGTACGAGACCGCGACCCAGCCTTTTCAACCGCTTCCCTCACAAAGTGATATTTGATGTCGATATGTTTGACACGATTATTGGCGAGCGGATTCTTGGAAAGTGCGAGAGCGGCTTGGTTGTCAGTGAGAATTGAAATGGGAGGAAGTGAGTCGGTAGAAATTGAGGAGAGAAGGGATTTGAACCAGATTGCTTCTTGAGTACCATCATATAAGGCACGGTATTCAGCCTCAGTCGTAGAGGAAGAGACCGAGGATTGTTTTTTAGATTTCCAAGCGATTACCGAGTCACCCCATTTGACGATGTACCCGAGTATGACCTGCGAGACTCCGTACAGTTGCCCCAGTCAGCGTCAGTGTAAACTCGAACCACACCATCGCCTCCGCCAACCCTCAACGCGAAAGATTTGGTGCCTTGAAGATAGCGAAGAAGATGAATGAAACAACGCCAGTGATTGATTCCTGGACGTTCGAGGTGTTGAGAAAGTTGAGATACCGCAAATGCTATATCGGGTCGAGTTGAAATGAAGATGTAGTTGAGAGAACCGATGGCACGGCGATAGTTGAAGCCAAGTGCCTTGAACTCAGCTTGCTCCTCATCACTCGCCGACGTGAGTCGAGTGTTAGGAACCATTGGGTGGTTACAGAGCGAGCGTGAGACAAGTTGTATTCATCAAGGATTTCGTTGATGTGACGTTCCTGTGAAAAGAGAGGTGATCGCCGTTGTGCGTGATTTTCATGCCGAGAAGTGAAGTAACTGGACCAAGATCGTCCATCAGATAAACCGATTTGACAAGATTTTTAAAACGATCCACGTCATGACTTATTATGGCCATATCGTCGACATAGACATGAACAAGACAGGTCCAGTCAGGAATTTGAGAAATGAATAGGCAGGGATCCGCAGCGGAGGGAAGAAAATTGATCGATTTGAAGAAGGCGAGGAGAGATGAGTACCACACTCGCGGCGCCTGTTTTAGACCATAAATCGACTTCTTCAGCCGCAAGCAAGAGCCAGGAGGTGCATATAATCCTTGTGGGCAGTGAAGATGAATTACCTCGTCGAGCTCCCCATTTAGGAAAGCATTTCTGACGTCCATCTGATGAATGGACATCTTGCTGTTGACACCAAACGCCAGAGCTGCTCGAAGAGCAGAGGGACGGCCAGTTGGGGCGTATTTCTCGTTGTAATCAACACCAGCTTGTTGACGACTTCCTTGAGCACAGAGTCTCGCCTTGAATTTGATGAGGTTGCCATGGGCGTCGTATTTCTTTCGAAAGACCCAAATCGTTCCCAAGAGGTTGGCCCCTTCCGGGTTGGAATGACATCCCAACGCCAAGACGATCCATGGCGTCCAGCTCGAGTTTGATCGCCTCCATCCATTGTGGGGCCTCCGGAGAAGCCATGGCTTCACGATAGGTCTTTGGGGTTGAGTCCGTAGGATTGATTGTGGCGGCCATTGCGAAGATAGCTTCGAAGAAAGGTTCTGACGTGAGAAGGTTATTAGCTAGGCGAGCTCGTCGTTTGGTGGTGATGATGTTGGCTGGATCAATGGTAGAGGATATTTCTCTGGGTGCGGGTTGTTCTACCGGAACGTAGGTGAAACCAGGGCAATGAAGCTTGCTATAACTTTTCTTAACAAATTACATTAGCTCTGATTTTGGCTTTTGGAAGAATGAACCATGGCTTAGCTGTTGCACTTCATTAGTTACTTCATCTACCATAAAATTATTTGTTATTAAATGTGCTTCTCCAATTGGCACCCAATTTTGAACAAAATCCTCTTTTATACTTTTCCCATCCTCCAGGTTCTTAAATCCTGAAATATGATGTATTTCCATGTTAAAAGCATCAAGAAAGCATGCCCACCTTGCTTGTTTTTTCATCAAATATTTTGCTGTTTTGAAATAAATTACATTTGAGTGATCTGAGAAAACCTTGAAAGGCTCAGCTGTGCCCATTAATCACATCCTCCACTCTCCAAAAGCCTAGAAAATCACAGGAGTTATAAATCAAAATTAGGCCAACCATTCTCTTGATCAGTAAGTTTATTGTGCAAACTGAGGTGTCCACATGAAGAGTCTCTTCTTTCAAAAGTTAAAATGTTGAAGTAATTGCTCTTTTTGGAAAAGGTCCTTTAGATTCCAAAATATATTACCATAGATTATTGATCAATTTGCACGGACTCTGAATTTTTCTTTTCATGGTTTTTAATTGCCCCACCACCTCAGAAAACTGGGAAATAATTCTACTGTAGAATTTTGTGAAACCTAAAAATTGCTTGAACTCTTTAATTTTAGATGGATAAGGCCATCTCTCAATAGTGTCCAATTTTACTATATTAATTTTTTAACCTGCACAAGTTGATATTGAAACCAAAAAGTAAATTCTGTTTGGAAGAACTGGCACTCTTCAATGAAGCTTTTAGCAATTATTCTTTTAACTTGGTCAATATTCTGTAAATTTCTTTCGAATGTTGGTCCTCTTCTTGTGAAAAAATAAGAATATCGCACCAGGGGACCATTCCAGCACTTCCAGGGAAGTGCCATAAATCATGTTTTTTATAAAATGTTTCAACAAGTATTTTAAATGTTTACCTGAAAAGGAAGAAGGAAACAAGCTGATGTATCTCTGAAGGCATTTCTGAATTCATGTTTAAGTCGACTAGAAATCAATCTGAACTTTTTATTCAACCAAAAAGGTTGCTAGCCACTTATCGAAACTAATCTTTGCACAGGCATCTTTCCGTTTGTAAAAGTACCCATGAAAACACTGAATATACAACTAAAACATCCTGTTACATGTCTGCATGAATATTTCCCACAAGTGGTCTAACAGTGAGTATTACTTTTGTTAAGCTTTCCCTCCTATCCAGTTCCTGGAAACACTAAATAATGCAAGCTTAAATTCTCCACAGGATCAGATAACCCATAACAACCATTCCTGTATAAAAGAGGAAACTACAAATAACCTCTGTTTTCAGGTCACTCTTAATATTTATTTTTGTGAGTTTAAAAATTCTTCATGATCCAAAGAAGAGCAAACCACCCACAAAATTGCTCCACATCCCTATAACCTCAAAAATTATTCCTTCCACCCCTCTGTATATTTTTCAGTACATGTAACTTGGATTTTTCCACCCTTGGAATCATGTCAAGGAGTGTGTGTAACTTCTGATCAAGGGGTTTGAGCGGTTGCCATCCAGGTGACCATAGGGTAATTTGAGCCATAGAGTCCGTTTCTCCAATCAGATATGCTGATTTCTGGCCTGTTGTATGATAAAAGATAGAAAAGAGAAAAAGAATAAAAGAAATAATTTTTTTAATTTTCAACATTCAAGAATACTATTAAGATTAATCGGTGGTCTGACAAAAGATCCACATCACAGATTAGCTTGACATGATTCCGCTACGGTTTCCAACTCAATTGAGGGAGGAAACCGGAACGGGATCGGGCCGACAGTGTCAGCCTGCCTGATGCCAAGGAATATCCTTCTAGCTACAGGAGGTACAAACTAGCTTTAAAATTAGAAAATGATATTCTTTTGTGCAGTTTTAAGCGTGAGAAAGTGGGTTTAAGAGGTGTTATCCAATTGTATTGGGATAATAAAAAAAGGAAGAAGAAAAAATAATAATAAGACAAAATTATCTTATTATTAAATTTTCAGAGGGGCCTGCTAAGCAGGGGTGGTTTAGATCCCTCAAAGGTGTCTTGCCACGAGTGCAGAGGACTTAGGTACCTTTACAATAAACTGGGGCCTGCTAGGCAGGGTTGTTTAGATCCCAGTGGTGGAAGTGGAGTGGCAGGAGTTATAAAGAGAAGTGTAGTTACTCACTAGTAAGGGGGCTTCTCTAAGGACTCCTGGAGGTTGAAGTTGGTTATTGGTGAGATTCAGAAGAGCAGAAATGAGGACTGTTGAGGTTCTGGCTGGTTGGTAACAGGTGGAACTGGATAGTGCTGATTTCTGGGTAAATGGTATGAATGCTGGGATCAAAAATATGGGGGAGGAGGGCCCTCTTAAACATCATTTCTGGGCCCTCTATGGTCACCTTGCTTCGTGAAAAATAGTGGGTTGTAGCCTGGCTAGCCTGGTTGGGTTGTAGTAGCCTGGCTTTGTTGTATTTAGCCAGGTTGGGCCAAGTATTGCTAATGCCTAGCCAGGGTTTGTTCTTATTGGGTCAAGCCTGGCTAGTAACCACCTTGTTACGCCCAAAAGCTTTGGTTACAAACATGTAACAACCATTTGAGGCCCTGGCTTGGTCTAATCAGGTGTTGTTATGGACCAAAGTAGTCTATTATAGCCCAACCAGGTGGTAACCATACCACTTCCACAAGTTCCTGGTTGGCTAGACGAACCAAACAAGTGTATTCAAATCTCTTTGTTCGTCTATAGACTAGCTTCACATATTTAATCATCTGTAACTATATGTATTGGGCCTGGCTTGGCCTTTTCTGGCGTTGCCATGGACCAATTCATATTAATTGGCCTGGCCAGGTTGCTACACTACTCCTAGTGTACCCTGGCTGGCCTAGCGAATTAAATGACCCCAATAGGTCGTTTGAGTCGTTTAGGACTCTATATCACTCGCTGGGGGGTTGTACTGGTTGTACTGGACTATTAAGCATCATTAAGCCCCTCAAACTGGCAGTTAGGGCCTTGGGACGCTTGGGAGGTCCTGTAAACATCAGAAAACATCAGTTAGAGTGTTTTCGACACCTCTAAATGATTATTTATAATTTTATTTATTTATTTTTATTTCTGATATATTTAATTCATTATTTCTATGCATACTCTGGCACTTTTAGGATGATTATTGGTTTCCATAGTATGTAAAAAAATAATAATAATAAAATAAAATAAAAAAAAGTCAAATAAAATTTATTTTTATTTTTTCTTACCTTTTTCTTAGATTTTTTTATATGTTTTCTTTAATTTGATTTGTTAGTTGGCTCTAAAATAGTAGCCAGCTGACAGACAGAGACTAAATACATGATCCGCAGCACACAGTTAGGTTTGGTTGATGACAAATCTGGTAACAACAACATGAAGTTTACAAGTGTGTAACCCTAATTCTAAAACTCCCCCACGCTTGGAAACTTCACCCCACTAAGCCCGGTTAGCTCAGTCGGTAGAGCATTTGGCTTTTAACCTATTAAGATTAATCGGTGGTCTGACGAAAAGATCCAAGTCACGGATTAGCTCAGCACAATTCCGCTACGGTTTCCCAACTCAATTGATATTACTAACCTGAAAAAATATCCACGTCACGGATTAGCTCGGCACGATTCCGCTACAGTTTCCCAACTTGATTGAGGGAAGGAAACCAGAACGGGATTGGGCCGAAAGAGACAGGACCCTGGTTAGCACTTACTACCCCCCTTATGTAAATCCAGGGATTTTGGGGTTTTGGATACGTATGAAAACTTGGTTTTTTTCTATTGAGCATGGTTTTGCTACATGCTACATGAGGATGTTAAAAAGAAAAATGATTTTTAGATACGTCCCAGATAAGGAACATCTGGGTTACAAAAAATATAGACAGTCTATTTACAAATCATTTCAGTGCTTTCTGGATTTTTTTATTTCCGGATAGACCTGGAAAGCCTGTGGCCTCCGCACTTCAACCTCTTCTGACAGCTACGTGCACATAAGGATGGTTTTTATAGAAAAAATTTAGGAGCTAAAAAAGATTCAAATTACATGAGTATGTTTTTGGAAAAAAAACTGTTTTTTCTACATATTTTAATTACATAAGTATCATTTCTAATTTTTTTTTTTTGCTACGTGCCACATAAGGTGGCTTAGTAGGGGCTAACCGGGGTCCTAAAGAGACTAAATACATGATCCGCAGTGCACAGTTAGGTTTGGTTGATGAAAAATCTGGTAACAAAAACCGTTAAGTTTACAAGCGTGTAACCCTAATTCTAACAAATACCACAACGGTCGTACCAGACAGTGGAAATTGATTAAAAAAAAAAAACTGGAGGCTGACCTGGAGCAAATGATGCTTGCCTCACAGTACTAGCCTCCAGATGAACTTTGGTTGTATGTGAAGAGGTGGAGAGAGAGGAGAAGAAAAACTGATGTATGAATTTGTAATGCCATGGTTTATGTTCATCATCAAGGTCTTCAGTGATATACTATATAGCAGGACTAGAAATTTGACTTGTCTGAGGTCAAATGTGGTAAAATGGGTTTAATTAGATTCAGATGAGATCTAAGGTTCATAAAGCCCAGTGGACCCAATTGAAAGTCAGAAATATGGCATTTTAGGTCCCACTATACCAATAAGATAACTTCTGGTGTTCAAAATCATGTACCACACCAAAATACACAATAGCAGAAAAATGAGGATGAATGAAAAATATTTTTTTTTTTAAAAAAAAAAAAAAAGAATGGAAAGAAGCAAAAAATAAAAAATAAAAATTTGACTCCTACTAAAGACAGACATATTTTGAATCTTATATTTTCTTTACTCTGATAAATAATTTTTTGAGAAATGATTTTTATTGCAACCTATACACTGGTGTTTGAGGTAATTAGTATTATTTAAATGTATACTATAATAGGATATCTTTATTGTTCTATAATTCTTTTTTTCTATTATATTTTATGCTGTGTTGTAATCACCAGGGGACAATTCATGGCACCTCTTTGCCAAGTGCCATCACGTATATCCTCCCATATTTTGTTTCAAAACATTTAAAACATTTAGCATGTTGGTTGCATGAAACCTGTATATTTGCTCTAAAAACAAGTTGAATTATTGTGGATGGAATGAATGTATTTTGTATAATGTATGTACAACTTATGCTGAACTCAAAATTATGTCTTGTGGAAATCAATCCCTTAATTTTATTATATCCTTTTGTGCCCTGAGCTATGATATCTTCATAAACACAAATTCCATATTTGAAAACAACGATGGTGATGAATATGGTCATGATAGTGTTTTTGTTGATGGATGAAGTTTGTAGAAATAAAATTTATACATTTCCTCCAGGAATTTCTGGATAACGTCACAACCTCTTCTCAATGAATTGGTCTGGAATGAGTTTTATAGGCGGAATGGCATTCATCAGTTCATTTAACACATGGAAGGTGCATTGTTCCGAGTTTTCCACTCAAAATAAGCTATAACCCACATCATTCTGTGACATAATACAAAAGAATGGTATATTTGGGTTTCCACAAAGGCAAGAGAGTCTAATTTTGATTTTTTTTCAATATAAAAGCTAATCAAGCTTCTCACAGAAATATTTTTGCATGCCATTGATTTGACTAGGCAAGCATCAAGAAAAATACCTGTTTGCCAAACAATGCTGAAAAGGGCATTATTCAGCCATGATATGATGATTCATAGGAGCAACTCTCAATGACCTAGTAAAAGAATATCATTTCAAAATCTCCCTTCCTCACTCCAGAACAAAACCTTTACATGGTTATTCCACCATTTATATCATATGATTCCAAGATCAATTATAAATTTATAATGCCCTAATTTGGTCTTTTCCTGAATTTCAAAATCCAACATCATCAAAAGAGGAATAATTCAGGTGAGGATAGAAAATTCCTAAGGGAATTGGCAGCAGAATTGCATCTGTGAATCTGCTTCCACAAGTTAAACAGTACCAATGAGCTGTTCATTACCCTGGGCTTTGATCTGGATCAATTCCCATCACATGACCTAGCCATGGATGCCATACAAGATATGTTGGAAGGTTTTCAACTTGCTTACACCACCAAACCTGATGTAAATCATGTTGATTCCCAAGTTGATGAAGTCTCCAATAAGTACACTCAAGCAGCAGATGATCCTGAAACAAATGAAAGCAACTTTGACCAAGAACAGGAAAGAAATTTCTACAGGCCTTATCCAAGTGGAAACCACAGTGCTATTATATGAGTGGACTGTTGGAAGCAACATGAAGAATTCTTCTACCAGACACAATTTTGTTTCTAACATTTTTTCATCTCTCTTGATATTGACATCTGCTAGAGGTGGACTGTTAGCCCCAAACAGACAAATATAGCATTTTCAAGACAATTAAGGAAAGGTTCTCAATGGAGCAGACACCAATGAATGTGAAGCAAGCCATCATTCAAGATGTGCCACAATGGGCAATCCTGAGACCCTCAAATTCAAAAGAAACATGGGTCTTTCAATCTGGGAAACTGCACCATCATGATCATCAGCAATCATGGAACTGTGCCCATAAGCAGCGCTATGGGTGTTGCACTTGGATCATTGATCATCTAATAAATTTCATCATTGATACACCATTCAATGGTGGAAAAAATTAATTCTGTAGGGCAAGCATCAGTTGCCCCCAGCCTCCCCTCACTTATTCAGGTGGGTCACGCTCATGTGCGGCCGTACATGAGCGTGACACACCTGCTGTGCCTGTCCCCTCTGTCACAAGACAGTTCAGAGTGTTCAGTCCCACAACTCCTGTCTCACTCAACCTTTATGATCCCTAGTTGCTGCTGCTCCAACCTTCCATGTCACATCCTGGTGCTCTCGGCTCAAGGATGTACTGGCCATCCAGGGGATGCTTGATATTGTTCTAGGAGAAGTACCACGTCCAAAAGAAACCAAAAATCAATTCAAATACAATTGTTTTTACAAAAAAAAATAATACGGAGGATTTCCACTTGGATTGGGATACAGTATCTGATATTGCTCGCTCAATGCAATGGTGGGCCAGCTACGCTACCTGTAGCGTTAGCATAGCGTAGTGTTAGCTTATTAAGCTATGCTACATTAAAGCTACTGTTAGCGCCAATTTTGACAACTAACACTACAGGATTTTGAAAAAAAAATTGTAGCATTAGTGTAGCGTTAGTTGTGCTCCCCAAAGTACAACTAACACTAACCAGATTTCCATTAGCGGTGTTAGTCGTCATAAAAGCTACGCTAACAAGTAGTGTAGCTTGTGTAGCAGCTACGCTAACCTGTAGCGTAGCTTGTTTCTCAGCTACGCTAACCTGTAGCATAGCTTGTGCATCAGCTATGCTAACCTGTAGTGTAGTGGCTGTATCACCTATGCTAACATGTAGCATAGTGGTTGTATCAGTGACACTGAAGGGTAGCAAAGTGGCTGTACAAGTTATATTGCCAACATTCAGCACATTGATTTTGGAAACTCAAACATCAAAAAAATTGGATTTAACTTTTTTTTTTAAAAAAAAATGTTTTTTTTTTTTTTTTTTTTGAAAAAAAGGGGTTTTTTTTTTGAAAAAAAAGGGTTTTTTTTTTTGAAAAATGTTTTTTTTTTTTTTTTCAAAAAAATGTTGTTTTTTTTTTTTTGAAAAAAATTGTTGATTATGGTGGTGGAATAAGGTTTGTTTGTTATTGTAAGGATTTCAGAATGTTGTTGTGTCTTATTAGTATAGCAGGAGTAAAAATTCAACCATTCTGAGGTGGAATATGGTTCACTGGGCTCAATTAGATCCTGGTGTATCCTGGATATAATTAGACCCTGTGGACCACATTTCACCTCAGACCAATCAAATTTCTTACCCTGCTATATGGTATATAAGTGAAAATCTTGATGATGAGACTCCAACTGGATCGTTCAATCTAAGCATCAACAAATTACACATCCCAACCTTTTTTGATGCACTTCCTTATGAAATCAATCAACTTAGGCACTCAAAGCATAGTACATGCAAGAGTACTAAGCTGGTCAATGACTCTGGAATGCATGATCACTGGTTATAAAATAATTATTTTGTTTCTCTCTCTTAACGAATCCTTGTAAATTTTGTAATACTCTCTACCTGATGAATTTCAATGTATCTATTTAATGAAATGAAAAATAATAATTCTTTGAGATATTTGATAATTTTGGTTCCATTCCAGCTCTAATACAATATGTCAAATTTTGATTTGTTTTGATTCATTTTAATTTGATGTTAGCTTGTGTAGCGTAGCTGAGATTGTGTTACACTATTTGGTAGCGGCAAAAAAGCTATGCTACAGATTCTTCAAAATTCTGTTAGCGGAAGAAAAGCTATGCTAACTGTTAGTGTAGCAGAAAAAAATTTCAACTAATGCTACAGAAAAACTTTAAGGAAACTTTCTGCTACGCTAACTGTTAGTGTAGCGGAATAAAATCACAACTAACGCTACACAAATTTGGAAGAAGAAAAAAAAGCGCTACACTAATGGTTATTGGCCATGTAGCGTAGTGTAGCATAGCGGCCCACTGTTGCTTGATGGTAAAGCTGATGTTATCGGTCAACCTCTTTATTAGATACAAACATCTGAAGCTTGCTAGAAAAATCTGTTCCATCATTTGTGAAACCTATGAACAGAATAATCAAGCTTGAGGACTCTTGCTCATGGATGCATTCTGGAGCACAAGAAATGACCCAAATCTTCCAATTTCAAAATGGATTGCTCACATTTGCAATGCGGCAACAAATCTTGCTAGTGTCAGCAACAGTGGGCCGCTACGCTACACTACGCTACATGGCCGATAACCGTTAGCGTAGCGTTTTTTTTTCTCTTCCAAATTGTGTAGCGTTAGGTGAGATATTCATCCGCTACACTAACAGTTAGCGTAGCGGAAAATTTCCTTGAAATTTTTCTGTAGCGTTAGTTGAGAATATTTTCTGCTACACTAACAGTTAGCGTAGCTTTTCTTGAACTAACAGAATTTTGAAGAATTTGTAGCGTAGCTTTTTCCCAGCTAACAGACAGCGTAGCGTAGCTTAATGGGAACTACGCTACGCTGCGCTACAGAACTAACAATAGCTAACAACTAAATGCTAGGATCAAAAGCGGGCCGCTACTCTACACCAACTCACTGAAACAAACACATGACAAAGATTTTTGTGATAAAAGATAAATTCATTTTCAAAATCAAAAAATCAATAGATTATTAAAATCAAACAATCTAATGGAGTTCAAATTAGAATTTGAAAATCAATCAGATTCAAACATTTAAGATTCTCATTACCTTTCCTAGGTGACCCCCAGTACTTCAGAATTGAGAAGTCTTTTGGAAATGAAAACGATCAAATTGAGTTCAAAGTAGAGGTTGAAGATCAATCAGATTCAGACTTTAAGACTCTCAAAACCTTTCCTGGGCACCTAACTGACCCCCAGTACTCCAGAATTGAGAACTCCTTCAGACATGAAAACGATCAAATTGATTTCAAAGTAGAACTTGAATATCAATCAGATTCAGACTTGTAAGACTCTCAATACCTTCCTGGGCACCTAACTGACCCCAGTACTCAATAATTGTCTTTTAGACATGAAAACGATTAAATTAATTTCAAAGGAGAAGTGAAAGATCGACCAGATTTAGACTTTTAAGACTCTCAATACCTTTCGGGCACCAAACTGACCCCAGTACTCTGGAATTGAGTAGTCTGTTAGAAATGAAAAAGAATGAGTGATTGAAAGACAAACGATGAATGAGTTTTAAATAAAATGTGATGAAAAAGAATGAATGAGCTTAATAATTTAAACGATTGATGTATTAAGACATTTAGTCATGGTTGATGTTGCTATTCAAGGTTTTTATTCTCATATGGTAGAGCAAGAGTCAAAATTTGATCTGTCTGAGGTCAAATGTGATCCACTGGGTACAATTAGATCCAGGCAGAACGATCATGCCAATTGAGCCCTGTGGACCACACCTCACCA
>SMGU01010340.1:0-14032 GCA_004348175.1 Puccinia novopanici
CCAAGGATTTGAAGAGCATTTTAATATGGTGGAAGGTATGTCATTTATATTTCCATGTTGTAAACAATTTGATATTGATTTCTGTTTATGTTTGTATTATAGGATCATTCAAAGACGTTTCCTGTCCTATCATCTTTGGCTAAAGACTACTTAGCCAGCTCAGCATCATCTTGTGCCGCTGAGCGAATGTTTTCCTCAGCAGCTGATGTCTGCTCCAGTGGTCGTGGAAGTTTGAAGCCACGGACAATTGAGAGGTGTGTGAGTAGTCATATGTGGCTCAAACAAGGGATTCAAGTAACAGGAAAGTTTGAGAAGGCTCAAAATATTGTCAAGAATTATGTTGATTTCTCTCAAAAAACTTCTAAAAAATAACTTGGTTTTATCTTTTATCTCTCATTGTCATGCTATTATCGTTTATGTTTTTTGCTCTTCAGAAAAAACGTTCAATATATAGATACTGTTGATATATCATCTTCTTTTTATCTGATTTGTTTCTTCCAGTAATCATAACACTGTTCTCCTCCACTACCATCACTTGGTTGGCTTACCTGTTAGCTGGAGTTACGCTAACATGTAGCGTTAGCGTAGCTGAAGCTACGCTACAGGTTAGCGTAGCTGATACACAAACTACGCTACTTGTTAGCGTAGCTTTTTTGACAACTAACACAGCTACAACACCGCTAACGGGAAATCTGGTTAGCGTTAGTTGTACTTTGGGGAGCACAACTAACGCTACGCTAACGCTACATTTTTTTTTTCAAAATCCTGTAGCGTTAGTTGTCAAAAATCAGCGCTAACGGTAGCGTTAAGGTAGCATAGCTTAATAAGCTAACACTACGCTACGTTAACGCTACGGGTAGCGTAGCTGGCCCACCGTTGCTACAGGTAGCGTAGCTGGCCCACCGTTGCTACGGGTAGCGTAGCTGGCCCACCGTTGGCTGTGGCCACTCCAAAACAAATCTCTCTAGTGGTTGGTCTGGCATTCTGACAATGGACAATATTTTTCTAGGGACAGAATCAGTTGAAGACCCACCATACTTCCCATCTTTTGATCCAGTGCGCCGGTGTAAGACTCAAAAGGTGTTGTGAAACCCTTTTGCTGAATTGAGAAGGGGATGGATGAGTTTCAAGCTCTGCCCTTCTATGCTATTAGAAAACAAGACCACCAAGATTGCTTGGAAGTTTAATTATTGTGATAGGGATGGTCTGGTTTGAGATGGCTGTGGACCAAGTGAGTTGATATATATAAGAGTAAGTGATGGTTTATGATGATGATGATGATGATGATGAGCAATGAGGACTGATGATGAGTGATGAGTGTAAAAGAATAATGATCCAAGGCCTGAGACAATGAAAAGAGATGAGCTAGGAAATCAAGAACACAGTATGTTCAGGGACTTAGATCAACACAAGAGAGGGACTTCAGAGAAGCATGTCTCTGTGCTATGGGCTCGGAACTAAGTGCGGATTGTATTTCGGATGGGGAACAGAAGAAATACAACTTGTAAAGGGGGCCTGAGTTGAGGGCCTAATGTGCAAAAGAGCAGAAAAGAAAGAAATGGAAAAGAAAGAAAGGAAACCCTCTTGGGGCCAAGATCAGAATTCTAACAGAGTGATGAGATGAGTGGTGTTGAGTATGGATGAGGAGTGTTGAGTGATGAGGAATGAGTGTGACGCTACGGCGCAGCTCCTGTGAAGACCGGAGAGAAGAGACGGGACACGTGAGGAGGATATTTAGGGTTCAACCTTCTTTATCATCAGATTAGGTTTCTCGTTGTATCTAGATTAGCTACTACCGGTTGTTTTCCTTTTCTTTTCTTCACTCATCTTTTTGTCCATCTCTCTCCTCACCACTCAGGTGATTCATCTCTCTCGCATCGTTGGCCTCCCATAATTTTCCCCTCCTTAGCTCACAGCGCGCATACTGGTATTCTCAGGTGATTCATCTCTCTCGCATTGTCGGTCTCCCATAATTGTCCCCTCCTTAGCTCACAGAGCGCATACTGGTATTCTCAATGAGATGGGTGATGTGGGATGAGATGTGAGATGTGGGATCAAGTGCTACAACCAGGGATTGAATAGAGGTTCTAGTGATGGGGGGTTATATAGTGAAAAAGGGTGTTGATTTTAAAAGGGGGAATAGCCTAATGGAAATTGAACCTGTTAGACCTTGGTCTTGACCAGGGATTGAACCAAGGGGCCTTATGAAAGGGTAATGAGGTATGTTATTTGAGATTTAAGGGTTGTGTTATATAAGGGTGTCTAATATTGTAAAACTATAATACAGAGGGGCTAATAATATAGAGTGACCAGAAAAGGGTAGTTTCATAGGGGATAAGACTACTAGACTATGTGTAAAAATCTGATGGGAAAATCTGGTGAGGAAGGGGGGAACAACTGAAGGAGAGCCCCCTTATATAGACAAGAGTGAGGGAATTTAGCTATAAGGTGAGAGTGAAAGGAGGTATTTTGGCTGGCCTAGCTACACAGCATTGAGGGATTTATGCTAGACTGAGGGATTTGTGCTGGCCTGAAAATGCCATGGAACACAATGGAACAACCAAAAATGAGGGGAAACAAATCTTCAGGTCATGTGTATGCACAGCCTGTCAACAAAAAGGGGGTTTAAAGTGAGGAAAAATAGCTCAGACCCTGTATCAAGTGAGTGATGCTCAGCAAAATTAAGAAGATAGGAGTAGAGAGTACATGTGACTGCATGACAGCCTGCATGGGATCTGCATGAGCCTGCATGGGATCTGCATGAGCCTGCATGGGATCTGCATGAGCCTGCATGAGAGTGCATGAGCCTGCATGAGAGTGCATGAGACCAGCATGTATGTCTACATCACAATGTAATTGTGTGTAGTGGGTTGTTGTTGTATGTAAATGTTGTTGTATGTGTATGGTGTATGTAGTATGTTGTTGTGTTAGTTGTGTCATGTACTGAAGGGTGTGTAAGGAGTTTGATCAGATATGTAAATGATAGTTTTGATTGGTGATATGTACTGATGGTGGCCAAGGAGGGTGTGTAACTTCTGATCCAAGGGGTTTGAGAGGTTGCTGTCCAAGGTGACCATAGGGTCAACTTAGCCATAGAGTCCGTTTCTCAAAGCAGATTTTCTGATTTCTGGCTGGTAGTATGATAAAAGAAGGGAAAAAGATAAAGAGAAAAAGAATAAAAGAAATAATTTTTTTAATTTTCAACATTTAAGAATACCGCACCGGCTTGTCCGAGTCAGAAGATTCTTCCTCCTCAAGTTGGCGTAGGGAGAAGACCATCCTTACCAGTGGCAAGGCAGTAGGACTGTTTGATATCAATTGAGAGAATCCTTGAGATGTGACTGGTGAACGTCGAACAACTCTAGCATGTCAACTTCTCAGGACAACCAACCTATCATTCTCAGCTCAAGCAACCCTTCAAAATTCACCATCTCCCTCAGTCCATCCTACTCGAACCAGGTTATTATTGTAAGTAATTCCGCTGATTCATCAATCAATCAGTTTCAAACAATCTCCTGAATCCAGTATCTCTGTGTTTAATCCAATCAATACATCTTATATCTTCCTCATCTCTTAAACTATCAACCCTTGGTTGATGTGGTCTGTTTAACTGAGGATAACACGACAGTGAGTCTGCCTCTCCTAGCTTTGAAGATTGGCTGTTTCCAAGATAATAAAGCCGGTACAAAAAAGCTTGCATTTCAAACACCACTTTTTTGTGGGATAATTTTCACCTCAGCCACACTGGCCGAGCTGTATGGGACAGATGTACAGGACCCAGGAGAGCCTGGATGACTAGGTTCTGGGGACCGGGGAAGCACTGGGGCCGGCCTGGCCCCATGTGCTGGGCGGCTTTGGACGTAGTTTTGCACTGCGATTCAATTGGTGTCAGTCCCGAAACCTGAATCCAAAGAACAAAAAAGATAGAAAAATTTACACCTAAATACAGGCTCTGTGGTGGAAACCAAGAGTAGCTGAAATAAATAAATAAAAAAGAGACAAAAAAAGTGGCATTGCAAACGCAAGCTTTTTTGTACTGGCTGTATCTGCTTCTTTGACACTTAGCAAACCTTTATTACAGCTAATCCTAAAAAGCTTGCGGTTTGGGTGCCACTTTTTTGTGGGAGTTTTTTCAGCCACCAACCTGTATTGGACCGTTTTACAGGCCCCTGGTCCAGCGTGCTCCCATGTGACAGGCGGTCAGGGATGTAATTTTGCACTAGGAGTCAATTGGTGCCGGTCCCGAGAGCTGAATTCAAATAACAAAAAATTTAGAAAAAATACAGGCTCCGTGGCAGAATGCAAGAGTGGCTGAAATTAAAAAAAAAGCGGCCATGGAACCGCAAGCTTTTTTGGATTAGCTGTAATTCCTTGGCAATAAAAAAATTGATAATAATCTCCTCAGATCCCCCCCCCCACCTAAAACTTATTTTTGGCTGCCAGTTGTGGTCCCTTCATGGCCATCTTGAAGATTTCAAGCTCAATCTTCCCCAGCTCTTAGTTGATGATTGAACTTGCTGAGAAGGGGGGGGGGAAGTATTTGGAAGAAAGAGGAAGAAAAAAAAGAAAAAAAACCAGATTAAAATTGAGCCACAAAAAGTGGCTGAAGGTCCAAATCTCCCACAAAAAACTGGCAGCCAAACCGCAAGGTTTTTTGTATCAGCTGTATTTGCATTGCCATCAGGTGGGCTTGAAGCCATTGCATGTGACTGAAACCGGGACAAACACTGGGAAAGACTTTCCAGACACCATTGCACTGCAAAAAAAACTTGATCAACTGCCTGCAGTTGACATTCAGCAAGCTCCAGCCAAGCTACCATCCAAACTCCACATATTTGCATATGTAGATTTTTTGGCACAGTCACTGTGCAGTGTGCACAGTGACTGTGCATCCAAGCTTGGTTGAATCAATATTGGAGAAAGGTTTGAGTAACACCACAAGCTTCCTTGGACTTTCAGCATGTCAACTGCATGCAGTTGAGCATGTTTTTCCCACAGTGTTGGTGCCTCCACTTGAAAGCATACATAAATAGCCCTGCGGTTCTACCAGATAAGACTTCTCCATCCCTCACCCCCACCTAACTACACCCTACACCCCCCACAAAAAGAAAGACTTTGGTTGAGAAAAATGCATTCACCAATCCTTTTGGTCTTGGTCATGGCATTCTGTCTACTTGGACATGCTACTGCGCAATCCAGTGGTTCCGCAGTGAGCATTCAACCCATTCCTGTAATCTAGTCCTCTTCTAACTGTGAACTGCTGGCAGAAAGAAACACCCTGCACAACTAAGTTTCTGACCCCAGACATCCTTACAACACATCTTTTATCTCTGAATTCCTCCTACAGCCCGCAAGTACCAATCTTGGTTCTGGAAGGTGTTTTGACTGCCTAAGTCACAATTTGTTAATGTTTTGCAAAAAACACGGCTGCTAATTGGTCAAGAATCTCACCAGCCCTACCAGCAGACACCACTCGGATTCAAGATTGTGGATCACATCATTCTCCTTTTTGTGTGTTCCGTTATCCCAAGAGCATCTGCCTGTCTTCTTGTTGTCTTCTTGAAACCAGATGTGATGGTGCCCACTTGCACATCTCTTTCCATTTCTCTCTTCAGTTTCTGAATTCTTCCTGTTGGTTTCTCCGCCATGAATCAAGCACAATTTTGATGGCAAAGTGTCTGTCTTTGACCAACGTTGTATGGCTAAGTTCAAGTTTGTTGAAACACTTACACACTTCAGATAATCCACCCATGAATCATCATTTACTAGGGAACCTGCGGCTTACACTGTGGATTCCCTTGAACTCATGGCTGAATGCAAGAACTCAGAACAAGGCAAGTAGTACAAGGCAAGTAGTAAAAATAGCTGAAAGTGAAACATGAAAAATGGGTTCTGCAATCATAGGCCCACATTTCTGAACACGAGAGAAAGTGAGGCATTTTGTAGTAACAATCAGGCCGCTCTTTTGAATTGGAGAGAAAGTGAGAGAGTGGCAAGGTGGGTCAGGCTACTGTGAAGAAACACAGTCAGCTGAGCAAGGTCAAAATTCAGGCAAACCTAAAACTGACCTCAAGAAAAACATGTTTGACTCCGCCTGATAACATCATGGTTCATGATGTTAGTGGTCTTTGGCGTGTGACCTAGATTGGCAAACATTGATATGTATAAGCCAGTGACATTTGTCACTCTGGACAGGGCTACATATAGCTGTCCATGGCTGAACGCTGAGGCAAATAAACCAAAACGACTGAGAGGCTTTGTCCCTGCACCTTGTTTATGGTGAGCGCAAATGCCACAGCTATGGGAAATTGATATTGGGAGAATGACATGCCGTAAAATTGGTCTGCTTTGTGGATCAGCTTGATTTTTGGGATGAGGAAAACCTTTCCCACATAGCGCCCAGTAAGGATACGGCACTTAATAACAGTGTTGGAAATGTCTATAAATAAAAAACGTGTCCCATTTGATAAACTGCTTTTTAGATTCAAGTTACGGAGCAAGATTACTGGTATTCCTATTTTGAATGTTAAGAATGAAACTGGGAAACCTGGCATAGAAAAAGTATTGAGAACTTCTTCAGTCACTGCCTCCTTGCTGGTTTTTCCATTGTTTTAATTCTCCATCCTATCAATTGATTGGGACACGACAGCCCTTCCCCCAACCTTTTGAAGGCAGTAATCGTTAAGTTTCATTAAATTGGTGTTGAGAGGGGCCAGTATCAAGTGGCCACTGTAGTATTCACTGAGAGCAGGTAGATTGTTAGCATCCAGCCTGGTGTGCAAGCCACCATAGATTGTATTGATTGTGTTGTTTGCAACAGGTGTTTCATTAGAGTGCGTGTGTATATAGTGTTAAAGTTCAAGGAAACCTCCACAGCAAAGTGCGTTTGGTCAGAACCATTACCAATAGAAAGCAACCATTTGGCAAACTGCGCGCTGCAAGCTTGAGCAGAAGGATCAGTCACTTAATCTCAGGTTTTCAGTTAAATCCAAGTAAGTGACGTCCTGCCAAAGGTAGGATTTTATGATGCAAATGTTTGCTTGATCAAAAATCAACCCTCCTTGAACCATGGGTAGAGTTTGGCAAAAGTCGCCGCCAAAAACCACCACCTTACTCCCAAATGGTCGATTGTCCTGCATCAAGTCTTTAAAAGCGTGATTTACAGCCTTCACAGCTAATTTGCTTTTCATGGAGATTTTTTCCCAAACTATTACACGACACTCTCTTAGTGAGTTGGTGGATCTTGCGCAAGGCCTCCAGGAACATTGTGATGTAGCGTCAGGGTTCAGGGGTATTTTGAACCTTAAATTTGCAGTCATTCCATCCACCAGAAACAACGCAGCAACACCAGAGGAAGCAACTTTTATGACTGGAATGCTCACTGACTTGAGATAGTGAATGATGGTGTTCAAGAGGTATGTCTTTCCACATCCTCCAGGTCCGTCAACATAAACCAAGCCAGGCTCATTGGCTGTTGTTAAGTCAATGACAGCATTGAGGATGACACGTTGGTTTTAATTGAGGTGTGCTGAATTCATTTGAAAATTGTCGGTGTGAGACATCATCTCAAGTTGTTCTTCTTCTTGAGCGTACTGTACAACATTCCAGATATGATCAATGGATTGTAATGGTTCCAAACCAACATCTGCTAGAGACTTGGCATGTTCAGCTAGCTTCTGAGCAAATAAATAGCAGCAGAGAGAAACCCTATTGTCCACCAAGGAATCTGGCACCCCACGGTTGTGCTCAAGCTGATGATTGAAATTGTTGGACAAAGAATCAATGAACTTTTTGAATAGCTAAAGAGGATTTGCCGGCGGACTGTGCAATAATAGCATACAGAACATCAGGGAAAGGCTGCTGCCGGTCATCCAATGAGATGCATCAGACATGCACTGTATATAGTGCCGACCTGACACCAACGACCCCATGGAATCTGCGGCATCTCGGAAGGTGGTGTACGTTGTACCAGCAACAGTACGCAAGTCAGCAAAACTCGTCGGTCCTTGTTGATTTAGGAGCAAAAGGTGCAAGTAGTAGTGTTCTCCTTCGTTTATGGAAGCAAAGTAAATGCGAAAAATCATTTTGGAAGCTTGCTCTCGTCCTTTGAACCGTTTTTTGTCCGTCCAAGTGAACCATTGGGGGATTTCCTGATATAGAAGGGATCTGGCCCTTCTTCCGTATCCCACTGCGTTATTGGCGTTGAAGCAAAAGAACTTTGTCAGAGTTGTGCGTTTGGCAGAACCACTTTGCATTTGCCTCAATAATATCTCTGTGGATGAGTAGTAAACCTTCTGGTTTCCCTCAAGATGGAGTGCAAGCCGCTGAATAGCTGGTGAACGTTCGTTAGTAGGAAACTGAAACAACCGGTACACAGCTGCTTCCAGCGTGACGGAAAGGTTCAGCTAGAGATCTTCATAGCTGCTCATTCAAGTTAACACAAAAAATCACACCTTTGGATGGTCCAATGTATCTCCTGTTAATGAACTTGAGAGTTTTGTCGCCTTGCATCATTTTCAATGCAGCGCGGTCAACTCCTTTGCAAATGTATTCAAAGAGATATTGCATGGCATGAATGCCATATGGAATCTCCATGTTTATGTGGCAATTAAAGCAAAGGATAAGATACTTGTTGTATGGCACTACATGGCGGTTGTGAAAGATGGCACCGGATTTTGTGACTGTCCTCCTGCTATCTTGGTGACGATATAGTGGATAAGCATCCTCCACCAATGTTGTTTGCTGGGAAAATGGCTTGGGAAATTTATTTTGGCTGGAGCCATTCTCCCAAAACATGCTGGTTGGCCCACAAGGACCGTGTAACATGCAGTTCTTGAAAATGTTGTGAAGGGTTGGTTCCACGTCCGGATCTGGGATCTCGGCAGTAACAAGACAATCAATCACGTTGGCGGTACAGGGAACACTACCTGGCTCAAGAATGAGCATTACATGCGCGTGAGGGAGACCTCACCTCTGGAATTCAATAGTGTACACAAAAGCAACAAACCTTCCCAGGCAATCATTCTTAGTGAAGTCTTTGATAAATGAGTCAAGCTTTATGCGGAAAACCCTGGTTACCAGGTCAGGCATGTTGCTAGGGCTTTTGTTAGGTTTCAGTTGAGCTTTAATATCTGGCCATCAAGTGTTTGCAGTGATAGTGATAAAAAGGGAGGGTTTGCAATACTGGCAAACAGTTGCCATTGAATCTTGATACAGCTGTAGCATATTTCAAGGAGAACCAGAGAATGATGACGGCAGAATAACACGTCTACCTTGAACGTCAAATTTGTCTTGGAATGATTCTTGCACACCACAGTAGAGTTCAGCCCTTATGTGCCCTTGGTTGAAGCAAAAGTAGTTCAATCGGCTCCTTTCAATGCAAATATAAAAATTGTCCAAGAATTATTGAAAGAGGATCTTTCCAGAAAGGATTGCTGAGAATTCGTCCAGCCAATCAAAAATCATGTGAGCATACCATTCACACTGAGATATGGCTCAAGATTGAAAAAAGAAAAAAAAGCAAATTAGGGCCCTCAGCCACTTCAATGCTTCATTAAAAAAGCTAAGCTTACATTGATTGCTAGCAACAGTGGGCCAGCTACGCTAACCGTAGCATTAGCATAGCGTAGTGTTAGCTTCTTAAGCTACACTACATTAAAGCTACCGCTGTGGTATTCTTAAATGTTGAAAATTAAAAAATTATTTCTTTTATTCTTTTTCTCTTTTCTTTCTCTCTTTTTCTATCTTTTCTCATACTACAGGCCAGAAATCAGCATATCTGATTGGAGAAACGGACTCTACGGGATCAATTTACCCTATGGTCACCTTGGACAGCAACCTCTCAAACCCCTTGGATCAGAAGTTACACACCCTCCTTGGCCACCATCAGTACATATCACCAACCACCACTATCATTTACATATCACACTCTTTTACACAACCCAGTACATACTACATACACAACAATCACCCAATACCCTCAATCACATGGACATGCACAATGCATGCGGGCTCATGCAGGCTAAACTAGTGGATTTTCCAAGATCTGATCTAGTTTAGTGTGTTTGGTCTGAGCACATGACTCTCGCAGATACCATGTGGTGTCATGCAGTGTTATGCAGGTGCATGCAGTCTAATTTAGTGGATTTTCCAATATCTGATCTAATTTAGTCTGTATGTGGCTGTGCATAATCACCTGATCCCTGATCTGAGCTATTTTAGTGGATTTTCCTTCTATGAACTCACTTTTTGACAGGCTGTGCAGTCACATGACCTGATGGCTGTGCAGTTTAGTTCTGTATTGGGTTGTTCCATTGTGTTCCATGGCTTTTCCAGGCCAGCACAAATCCCTCATTCTGGCTAAATTCCCTCAATGCTGTGCAGTCAGGCCAGCACAAATCCCTCATTCTGGCTATATTCCCTCAATGCTGTGCAACCAGGCCAGCCAAAATCTCTCATTGTTGTCTATATAAGCCTGTAATGTTTTTGTCATTCCCCCCTTCCTCACCAGATTTTGGTATCAGCCTATTACACATACCCTTATTAGTCTTTATCCCCTATAAACACTATCTGCTCTGGTCACTCTATATTATTAGCCCCTTCTATATTATAGTTTTACAATATTAGCCACCCTTATATATATCAACAAACCCTTATATTCCATAAACCCCTTATATTCAACCAACCCTTTATATTCAACATTTCCCTCACTGGGGTTTGAACCCACTACCTCTACCCAACTTTATTCTCAGAAGCCTGAGCCCTTACCAGCTAGGCTATTCACCCTTCTATAAACCTCAACACCCTTCTCTCAATCTATAACATCTCTCATCACTCAACACTCTTCATCAGTATCCATCATCATCATCGTCACTCATCATCATCATCAACACTCAACACTCATCACTCATCACTCATCACTCATCACTCATCACTCATCACTCATAACCCCTCTTTATCACCACCAACCTCTGTTCAATCCCCACTCTCATCAATAACCTCTCATACACTCTTCAACACCACTTCTCATCCATCTAAACCCAATCCACTTCTGAACAACAGTAGTATCTTGATACACCCCATCCTATCACTATATTAAACCTTCCAATCCAAGATTGGGGGGCTTGTTTAGTGTCTAGAATCACAGAAAGGCAGAGGTATCCTCATTCATCCCTTTCAATACTCAGCAAAAGGTCTTCACTGACACTTTTGAGCTTTACATTGCCTGGCTGATTGTCCAGATCGTCAAGTGAAGCTTCCTCATTGCCTGGGGGAGAAGCCACTTCGCTTGGGGGGGGGGAGGGATGTGAAGGTTATGGGTTGTTGACCATGAGGAGCGAGGGATGGCTGATGATTGGGGACAATGGGTGCCACGTTAGTGGTTAGTGGGGGGAGCCATACTGGGTGGTGGGCCAAGGGGGAAAACTAAGGGTGGCGGTAGGCCTGAGCCCCGGGGCATTCGGGACGACCTTGGGCCCGCCCGTGACCCCGTCCCACTAATGACCCGGGGACTCACGGTCATGCCCCGGCAAGAGGGGCTCCGTGGAAGCCCCCTGGGCCTTGGCTAGCCGGCCTAGTGGCGGGCCAAGGCCCAAAATCAAGATTCTGGACTTGTTAACTTTGAAGTCACATAATCCGACTAGGAACGATCCGGAGCCGTCTTGACTCTTGCCAGCCACCTACAGGTCAGTTTTTTTTTCTAGTTATTTATGTCTTTCATATAATGATAAACTTATGAGTCGTGAATATGTCTTTTCATGCACACAGCTATGCACAAAAAAAAGGCCAGGACTAAATCTACATCGTCGGTCTTGTCATCAGTGTCCGCCTCGACTTCCATTGCCAGCCAAATTCAAAGCAATGCTCAATCAGAATCCTACGTTGAAATATCGGATTCCTCGTCTGGAGAAGATATGGTTGAAGGCACAAATCAATCATCAGCCTCTACTCCTAGTGCCACCGCATCCGCAACAAGCCGAACAAAACCCAGCTGGATTTGGACTCACTTTGAAATTTCCAATGATCCCAATTACGCCATCTGCCAAGTCCATCACAAAAATGGCAAAATCTGTGGATCTAAGCTTAAGAAAGACCGGACTGGAAGTATGAAAAACTTTCACAAACACTTACACCGTATCCACCACTTGCAAGACCCCAAACGACCCAAACCTGTGGGAGTGTATAGTATGGACACCTACCTCAAGACTTCAAAACTAGTCAAGCGACCCGAGCTCACTGCAAAATCTTTGAAAAGCGCCATCGTTTTATTTCTTGCCGAATGCAACCTCTCATTTTCCCTTGTCAAAAAGAAATCTTTCCTCCGGCTTCTTGTCCTTCTGAATGATCAGGCTGAATCACTTGTGTGTAAGAGGCATGCAATAGCCTCACACCTTACAACAATTTACATCAGATCAATGGAGAAGATCAAGGAAGACTATTTGAAGCCTCAACCCTACCTCTCTTTTACGACTGATGCCTGGACGTCAAAGAATCAAACTGCCTTTATGGCAGTCACAGCCCACTTTGTGAACAATAATTACGAGATGAAGGAGATCATGTTGGGTATTCCCCATGTTATTGGTAAGACTTCTCTCTGATTTTATTATTGGTTTACTTTTCTTATCTTTTCTTTTTAAACTAATATTGTTTTCCAGGCCCCCATTCAGGAGAAAACTTTGCAGAACTCTTCCACAAAGACTTGGATCGATTCGATTGCACCAAACAGCTGCTCAGCATAACCGCGGACAATGCGTCAACTAACAACAAAATGGCCGAGTGGATCACAAAGGAAATCCCCTCGTTTGACTACCGAACCGATCTGCTAGGTTGCGTTGCCCATGTGATCAACCTGGCAGCCAAAGGAGCATTGGGAACATTCAGGACGCTCAATCACGACGGCGATGAAGAGGAGCTTCCATCTTCAATGATGGATCTCCGAGTCCTCACTCATGAACCTAGTGGGATTAATGTCGACTTGAAGACTGTTTTGAAACGAGTACACGGTTTCAGTGTCTATGTTCGATGATCACCACAGAGACGGGAGCGCTTTGCTCAGACGGTGCGATTCATTCAACCCAGCGAGTATCAAGATCACATTACCATTCCAGTTCTAGACGTTGAGACACAATGGAATTCGACACTTCACATGTTCCAACGAGCGATGACTCTGAAGAAGTCATACAACCACTTCTGCTCCGAGAACGACGATTGTCGCAAGTACTCTCTCAACGAAAATGAATGGGAACAAGTATCCCATATAATTGAGCTTCTTAATCCTCTGAGTGCAGCAACAAAGCTCCTTTGCGGCTCAGAATATCCAACACTAAACTCAGCACTATCAATATATTTGATTCTTATCAAACGACTCGCTGTCATTCAAAATGGTCTGTACAACCAAGGCCAGCTAATTCAACCAGCAGAAAAAATGTTCTCAAAACTCAATCAATATCTTCAGTCAGCTCTGAAAAAACCCCTCTATATCTGTGCAATGATTATCGATCCTCGCTTCAAAATGCACTTCTGGAAATCTCAGATTGGCATCATTGAGCAACATTGCTCACAATCTTTGGATGACATTCAATCAATATTTCTTAATCAAGCAAGGAAGTTCTACCAAACTGAAGCAAATACATAAAGTGAAAAAAATGATCAAGTTCATAAGAAGCTGAAAAACCCGAGTCTCAATCAATTCGATGATGAGCTCTTTTGCGTAGTAGAAAAATCCAACAAACTTGAGGACGAGATTGTGCGGTACCTCCAGCAAGACATTGAACCAAAAGAAACGAAAATACTTGCCTATTGGTCCTGTCGACAGCAAACGTTCCCGACACTCGCAAGGATGGCACAATGCTTCCTTGGTGTCCCTGCCACCAGCGCCCCCTCTGAGCGGGTTTTCTCAAAAGGACGCCATATAACCACCTGGGATCGTGCCTCACTGGAGCCATGAACTGTGCAAGAGCTCAGCTGCATCAAGCAATGGTATCAACACTTTGGCTCAGAACTTTTTGATGAAATATTATTATTTTTTATTTTT
>SMGU01010341.1:0-10888 GCA_004348175.1 Puccinia novopanici
ACTGCCATATAAGGGTGTTGGAATTCAGTATTCAGAAAAGTGGCGGAGGGAAATAATTAGGTGAGGAGGAAGAAGGAGGAAGGAGTGAAGTGGCAAGAGAGGCGGAGACCCCGAGAGGAGGGAGGATGGTGGACTGGTGAGTCTGGCATGGACCAATCAGAATTCTGGGACTGGCCAATCAGAATACTCCATTGGAGTTCAGAACCTGACCAATCACAGGATCTTATTCAGATGCTGGGTTTCAGACCAATCAGAACACAGGATTCAGGTGGAATATTAGTTCCCCTGCAAAATAAGTCCTCAGGGTGTTCCCCTGCAGCAAAATCCCTCACTCTTCAATATAAAAGAAGGGCCTCTCCCCCTCAATCCAACCTTTCCACACCGACTCAGAGGAGCCTGTCCTGATCTACCAGTTAGTAGCTTTGGTTAGTGGTTAGTTAGTTAAGTAGTAGTAGTCTTATAAGAGAATAATTTCGCCTTAAAAGGTTGAGTGGTAGTGGTAGAGAAACAACAACAATTATAGTAACAGATTAGAGATAGTAGCAGCAGCAGTAGTAGTAGTAGTAGTAAACAAATTTAGGAGGTTACAAGTGAATTAAGGCTTCTACAACATATTAGAAAGCAATTAGTCATTAACAACTTCGTCATCATTAGCTCATTGTCAAACCATAACAATAGTTAGTGACATCATCTATAGGAATTAGTTAGTAGTAGTATCATTAGTAGTATTAAGGGTTATCCTTTCACATATTTAATCCCACTGGATTATTTATCCATCATAAGAAGTTGTAGTAGATCTGAAAGAGTATTGAATAAGGTGATCTAGGTTGATAGAGGCTACTATACATAGTAACTCTGTCTTGTAATCAGCCATCTATATTTAAATATTGATTCAAGATTCTTATATTTGTGTAGTACTATTAGAGGGGCAGGTCTTTCAAACCACCCGTCAGTTGTAATAGCTTTTACCTAGTTAAGCAATTGATATCCCCCTCAGAGGATCTTTACCAATATATTATTTGTCCACAGGAGTCCCACACCATGTGGCATCTTATTGGGCAACCATGTCTGAGAGACCGCTTGGACAGGCCGGTCCCAGACTCATTGTACCCGTTGGTCCAAGCAAATAATTGATGGAGTGCTCCTTTTCTGCTGTTTTATCTTGGTTCTTGCTTTGAAATCATTCTTTATCTTTTTTCTGATTCTGGGATTTCTAATTCTAATACCATTGTGTTCTATGCTTTTGGTTCTCAATTTTTAGTAGCTTGGTGATGGGCTATCATAATTGCCATGGCCCAGAAAGACTCACGTTCCTTCCCTTTATACATTTGACATCTACTGCCTGACATTCAAAATTTCTCACTCCATGGCAACCACAGATAACAAAACACAACTATTCCCTGCATTGTGGTTGATCGTCTACAATTCTTCCCTCAATCTCTGCCCCTCAAAATCAACCTGTACTACTCTAGATCTTGTTTCCTGGAGCTCATGGAACCTATAAGGATTCACTCTTTTCTCCCTACTACCACTACTGACTTACTGCTCCATAAGATGTGCCTGCTACAAGACCCATCCAAACAGTCCAGCTCTAATCTCACCCATCTGCCACCAACCCTCTCTGATCATCAGCACATCATACACATCCCTCCTATCCAGTCAGATTACCACATAACTGAGCTCAACCCAGCTCAACACATCATGCTTCAATCATGTATCTTGCACCACCCTAAGCCAAAACTCTGCCCTTGCAACTCCCAAGAGTCAGGTCAGGGGTTGTCAGCCACAGAGATAATATCAAAATACCTGATATTATCCAAGTAGCCACAAACCTTATTAATCACTAGAAGGATTGAAGTTGTTACCATATTTGTTATAATAACATTATAATAAATAATATATTTATTATTAATATTATTACTAGTACAATATAATACAATGAAAGTACTATAATATTATTGTTAGAAGCCCACAAGCAGGAATAATAAACTTATTCAAGCCTTCATTAATTATTAATGTACTTAGCCATAGCATATTAATAGATAATCACCTGATAAGGCACTTAAATCATGTATAATCATTATTACACATGCCTGTACTAATCCTTATTGCACTTGTTACATATTAATGCAAGTGTCAGCAGGCTCAGAAGGCGTCAATAATGAGTGTAATATCACCTAGACATGCTTTTAATAATTATTAGAATGTCTGTATACACTTATACAAGTCCTGGTAACCCTTGAAGCATCATGAATGTGTGTAATAAATTATATACGCTTATAATAATTCTTATCATACATATATGCTTAAAGTAAGGTGTTGACAACCTCTGGAAGCATCACCAGTGTGTACAATATGCTCTAATAATCATTATAGATAATGCATACTTGATACAAGGAGTTAACATCTCCAGTAGTATTATATATAAGTCTAGAATTAAGTATAATTTTAACTGTAAATTACCATAAACAATAATAAGATGAGATTGGGAGTTAAAATCCCCAGGAAGCATCACCAGTAGGCTAAATTACCTCACTTGGGCTTTTATTAAGTTACTGCTGCTTGAATTCCCATCACCAAGAATTAACAACTCCAGTAAAATAACTCAATCTGATGCCAAGTAAATTAACATGTGCTCCAATAATTTACTGCTGCACTAAGAGCACACTAGAGAGCACCTAGAAGCGTCACCAGTAATGGTACTGGCTTGAAAAATGCCTCAACTGGACCCCAGATTACCATAAGGTCAATCACATGGTCCAAAAGCTCCCATATGGTACTTCACTGTGATCCAGTGAACCCCAGATGAGGATACCAGCCAACCAGAGGTCACACAGGCCTTCCATTGAGCGCTTCTGAGGCCCCTTTGAGAATATAAAAGCCACTGTTTCTTCTTGCTTTGTCCCTCCAGTCAACCAGTCAACCAGTCACCCACATATCAGCCAACAATAGTTATATTAGCTTTGCCCAGCCTATAAATATTGAAGCAGTAGCTCTGCTCAGTGTTTTTGCCACTGGATACAAATTATCCACCATCATCAACCCTGCCCTTGTCTACTTTAGCCACCTGTAGTGACTCCACCAAGTCCTGACTGATCCTGCAATACTGCCCCAATTCATTATTGGTCCAGTATCCTTGCAAAAGGCTCAACCCTGTAAGTGTAATCACTTACATCCTCATCAAATTTCCCTGACTGTAATCAGCAGGAAGAATCCTTTGGATTTCCCTCCCTTGTTTAAGGTTGAGAAGAGCCCTTCAGTATTTACTGAAGCTTTTACCCTTCATCCTTGATTTTAACCTTCACAGATATAAACCCAAACCAAAACCTGTCCCTTATTATCACTCAGAGCACGACCAAGTGCCTGTTAGACACCTGGTCAGTAGCATAGAGGCTGACAGGGGTGGCCAGGGTTCCTCTTCAAATATCATGCCTTTTCCAAGCTCAGCAACTACCACCAACCAAATTTGTCAGAATTCTGGCCTCTCTTCTCCGCTCACATTCTCTCTCTTCAAAATCCACCATCACATTCTACTGCTCCCCTATCATCTATGTTCTTTCCATCATATTTTGTGATGATTCTTTCTTTATTGATTCCATCATTAGTTTATGATGCCTTCCATCAGCATTCTGTTGATGCCTATTTTTCCATTACTAAATTGTAATGCCTGTCATCTTCCATTGTTATTTAACAATGCCTCTTCCATATGTTAATTTCTTTATTAACATATGCTTATATTGTTTGTTCAGCTCAACCACATGTTCAACACTTTGTAGTGTCTACTTAATCTGGCCATATGCCAGAGGTAATTAAAACATCAAGTTTGAGCCTAATTTTCCTTGACCCACTATTGCTCCTTGGTCCAATCTAAGTCCCTCAAGATTGTTCCTCTCCGCCTCGAATATCTAGTCTTAAAATCTTAACAAATTATCCCCAGACCCCAATGAAAAATAAGCAATGCAGATGTCTAAAGGTGAAGTTCTGCCTCTGGAATCAAGTACTGTAAAACCTGATAAAGGCCAGAAGAGATCTTCCTCCTCAGCTGACTTGGCTGAGCAACCAGGCAGTTCAATATTGGCCCAAGATAAAACCCAGTGTGGAGTCTGGCCTGAGCTACTCAACCAAACCTTGCTACAATGACATTCATAGAACATTCAGGTCTCTACCAATGATCCTAATCAGGTATTCATCCTGATTGTATCTCTGCCCTCAATGTACTGGACTACCTGTCTCACTTCATTCTTATGCCTCCACATGTCATAATGCTTCACAAAATTTGTATGTTCTGTGTGTCTCTTTTCCATAAAACTGACTTGGTCAATCACCTCTATTCTGTCCTTCCTGCATGTGATGATGTCTTACAACAAGAATCTGCTGTATGCTATCTAATGATTCATGTTTTCAAGATATTTTTCAAGGAAAGGCCATTGAAGTGGCATACTTTCAGATTAAATTCTACCCTTATCCTGACCAGATTGAATTTCTGCCCAACTATTGAACCATATGTCTCATTCTTGCACCCCTGAATGAAGATGTTGTACAAATCATTAAGTATTAATCCAACATGTACGGAAGTCACTACTACATCTCCAAATCTGTTGATGAAATGAGGGCTGAAGATCTGGCTCATGGCTCAGATCAAGTAGTGCCTGCAGAGGTGTTCAAATCCTTCTCACTACCTGGGTTCCCTGAGTTGAGACTCAAACTGAAGGTAGGCCTCCCTTTGATACTGCTCCCAACTTAAAACTCAGGAGGGGATTGTACAATGGAACACATCTCTTAGTGAAAGCAGTATCTGACCATGTCCTATGGTAAAGCATTCTGACTGGTAGCTTTTTCAGTAAAAATGTTCACATTCCAAAAATTAAACTTATCCACCAGACCAACCATGTATATGGCTAAAATTCTTGTGTTATAGTTCCCAGTAGCTACTGCTTTTGCACTGACTATCAACAAAGACCAAAAACAATCTTTGGCTTTGGTTTTGGTATACTTGACTTGACCCATCTTTGGCCACAGAAAACTTTATTTAGCCCTTTCATGGACAACAAAACTTCCTGGATTCTCCATCTCCATCCTTGGAGAAAACAACTCTGACTCCTCTACAACAAATTTTGTGAACATCAATGTGATTAGGAGGTCAATGACTTGACTCATTGTCAGAAGGGCTTCTTATTAGCTAAAGAGATTTAGACTAATGATTTCAAACAGAACCAAACTAGAAAAGACATTAATAAACAAATTATAAAGAAAATCAGAGAAAAAAAAGAGGAAATCATCATACCACAGAGAGACAGGAAGAATATAAAAGGTTGAAGACTTGAAGAATAAGAGGTGTTGGAAGATGGAAGAATACTAAACAAAAATAGAGATAAAGAATACATGATAAGAGAAAAGACCAGTTTCAACAACAAACAGGAATAAAACAAGGATGCAAAACAAACATTAGGAAGATGTGTGATTGAGTTTTCTAAGGAAGATGATTGATTATTGGTTGCTGATTGATAGTCAGCCAGTATCTTGAAAGAGTGCAGAAGAAGAGTTAGTGTTGGAGTCTTGGATGGATGGCAGGAAGGATCAGTACATTACTAATGCCACTGATATTAGATTTGAATAACTTGAATCTTGATTTTCTTGATTTTTCTGCTTGAGACTTGAGTTGTAGCTTGATCAAGAGAGAGATATCGATGAACAAGAGAATGACTTGTGAGTAAGATCTTATCACAGAATCCGAGTTAACCCTAACTGAGTATTTGCAATCATCAGCAACTGTGGCAGCAGTGATGAAACCCATGTGACATCAGGCTTGGTCAAGCTAGACTGAGGCAATTTCAACATTAGCTTTTGTGGATGTCTGATATCACCCAACTTTACTAACCTCTGCTCTGGGTGTCGCAGCACTACTTTGGTTGGCAAGTCACCCTAAGCAACATGAAACTGTGTCATGGGCCCACATTTTTTCAGGGGCCTGCCACTGTTTTTGATCCAGTGTTTCACCTTTTGCCCTCACTTTACCTGCCTTCTTCTTCTACAGTTTCATTATCCTTTGCCATGTTCATTGCTCCTCCAAGTCATACAGTCTTCAGGTCACAATTCCAACAAAATTCAATATCTATCAAAGAATAGATGGAGAGAGAATGAAAAAAATATGAGACAGAGTCATACCACAGCAGCTGAAGGATAAATACAGGAATCAAGGACTAGCATAGGTGGAGGAATGATTTGAGGAGTTGAGGAGCTGAAAATTCTATGAGGTAAAATAAGAATAAGAAGAGAAAAAAACATCAAGTTAGAGATCAAACATCAGAACATAAAAAAAAGAAATAGACAAACATCACAATAAGAAGCAGTTTACTGAAAGGAGGATGAGGATTTGATTTTAAGGAAAGGTTGATCAATAAGAAATTTGAGAGAGATGAGAGGGAAGAGGATCAGTGGAGAATATAGATGAGAATTTTGGCAAGGTTTAATTACATTACTGATGAGTTTGAGTTTTTGTATTAAACCCCAGATTGAATTTCAGAATTTGAGGTTGAGAGATGGAGTTTTAGAGATTGAGTTGATTTCTTGAGTCTTGATTGTTCTTGACAAGTGAACTAAATGAATACACAAGAGAGATGGTGTGGTCTGTTTTCCTGTGTTTCAAGGGGAAAATTCCAACATTTTATACTTTATTCAACAACAATTCAAAATAAAACAAAACTAACCTCAAAAATGGACTCCATGGACAAAATAAAACCAGTCACCCACTGGAACCACCTTCATATCTCTGCTGGATTGGAAGATACACAGATTTCAGCCCTTTTTGGATTTCTTATTTTTTTTCAGAATCTTACAGTCCTTATGCATATTGCATATAATTTTCCACCCATTTTATTCAATTTCTTCTTATTCATTATTTTTTATGAGTCTCCCATTTCTATTCATGTCTGGTTCTATTTTATTCTATTTTGTTTCATTGTGGGTGAGAGAAAATTACATCCCTCCTAATCTGCTTTTAGGCTAGAAAATCCCATCTAATCTGTGTTTATACTGGAAATAATCTCTCAATTTGTGACATTTAAATTTGTGAAACCTCTCATATTTTTTATTATATAAGGAGGTGCTCTGGCCTGCCATTTGTACATCATCATCCCATCATCCACTCTTATGGGCACTTATCACAACTTTTAGTATCCTGAAAATCTTAAACTTATAAATACTTATCCACTTTATATACCCCCTTAACTCATTTCAATATAGATAACTATTTTTAGCTTATACAAAAGGCCCTTGGCTTGAGCAAACCTCCTCTCACAGTGACCTTTCCCAACTAGGCTATTTTTCCATAGAATCAACCCAGTGTTTCTCTAATTTTATACCCCAACCCAAATGACCTGAGTTCAATTCCTGGTTGAATCATCTGCTCCCACACTCTTTCCATCCACCTTCCTCAATAAAGTTCATCATCTAAGACTAACCACTCATAAATTCTTCAGCCTCACTCAGCCTTTGCAAATCCCAACTTCTGTTGAATCCTCACTCTCAGCATAAATAACCAAACATCAAGAAGGCCATCATTAAAGAAGTCAACTGTCACCCTCAATCCTGAAGTCATTCCATTGCAACAACATTCACATATTCCATCAATCAAACACTTATCTTGAAAATCATCACTATCACTTAAATAAAATCTGCCAAGCTTACCTTGGTAGTCTTGTTTTCTGATAGTATAGAATGGCAGAGCTTTCAGCTCCATCATAACTTTCTCAATTCAGCAAAATGTTCTAACAAACACTTTTGATTCTTACAATGGAGACAAGACTGCTAGGGTTCTGACAGACAAGGAAAAATAGGGTTCTGGAGCTGCAAAATCAGAGAGGTAAGCTTTGTGACAGGTGATCACTGCAGCAGCTTTGAAGAGCTTTGGAGTGAGTGAAAACTCAACACCAGTATTCAGGAGAGGAGCTGGGGGTTGCACTCAATTGTGTTGCAGATGGCTGAAAAATTGAGGGTATCTGTGTTGAGGGAGGTCCATCTATAATGGCCAATTTCAGAAAAATGAATAGAAGAATAAGAGAAAAGCAACTCACCATGTCTTAATCCGAGCATGCTCACTGTAATGTGCCTTACTGTAGGCATTGAAATATTTTTCAATCTTCCTGTAGAAGGACTCACCAGTTTGGAAAAATATTTTCAAATCATATCCGTCCCTTTGTTTTGGCAGCCATTTTGGCTGGAAGAATTCTATTCCTGTAACCAAGGAGGGTGGAATTATATCTGTTATCAGGACCTATCAGGACCTTTGTGGAGATAAGTTACAAAATTTAAGTTGCATAGAGCAAGATGGTAGACAATGGCAGAGGATTTCTGAAAATAATCAGCTGTGCTAATGACCTATTGAGGGGTGTAATTGAAAAATGTATGTGCATGTGCATAGATGGTAGTTCAGGTGCAAACTCAGCAACATGTGACAGGAGCAAGTTCTTTGCTTCTTGCATCATTGCTCTAAACTGTTGGTCAAGATCAATATAGTCACTATCATTACAATCAAGATAAACTTGAGGCCCAAAAAATCAACAGGTAATCACAACAATTAATAACCCAAGAAATCATGTGCTTATCCTCTTGTCATCAAATAACAGATTTGGATATTTGAAATGAAAAGTTCAGGAGGAGTAGTGTCGGGACCAAATGAGGAGTTTGTCAAGGTATAACCACTATAAATTTTCGAAATATGTTCTTCATTCTGAAATAATACTTGTTTTGCTTTCAGTGTCTTGATAGTCTTCTCTTTGTTGCTTGATATTTTTGTGGTGTGTTTTCACTGAGTTATATATTGTTTCTCCAGCACTTTTTGTAATTTTTTCTTTTATTCTTCCTATTTATCTTTTTTATTTCTGATGTTTCTATACAGTTTCTAAGTAAAGAGAAGATCAAGCACGCTCATCATATGATCAACTGGCTCTGTTCTGCTAGAAGCTAGCTATTGAATGGGACAATCCAAGTGCATTTTGAACCCTTCCAATGGTACTGCCCAATGGAACTTCCCATTGGAGATTCACAACCTGGACCACAACCCAGTATGTGGACTCAAGACTTGTCTTATAAAAGGGTTTGAGACTTCTCAGTGTTCAAGGATCCCTGTCAAAATTTGTGAAAAGGATGAAAATATGGCAACCAGAATCTGTTGGTTCATTGATAATTCGCTCAATAACAATGATCACAGGACAAATGAATAGACCACCAGCATTCTTTTTATTCACAGGTACAAGGCTCATGTGCATTACAAGGAATGGGTATCTGTAGGTGGTAGGTGATTAACGCATAATGTTCATATTTGACATGGAGGGCAGAGGGGTAATCACAATTGAATCTGAGGGAAAAACTAGAAGGGAGCAGCGGAAAAGTCTTAGACCGGGGCTTGTTGAGTGCTAGTACCGTTCAAGTTATCACTGTGGGTTGAGGAACGAAGAAGAATTATGGTTAGAATGAAGCAAGCAGGTGGGGAGGGAATATTTCAGAGATGACCCACAAGTCCCAGGTGATACCTCCGAGAAGATGCTGACGTGCTTGTTCATCAGCGGACGGTTTGAATTTGTTGAAGAGCTGTTGACAAGTCGAGAAGCGCGTGTTTAGCGTGGTCCAAACGGTAAGACAATCTGGCAAGGAAACACGACTCACCGCGACGGTGACTCCGATTTGGAAGCATCCCACATCTAACTTGACGGTGTCGAACCCACAACCTGCGAAGGGAGACAACGTTAATTCGGAATTGGTGTGGAGAGATTAACAGAAATTGGGGACGTGGGAAAGATGAAGATCTTACCATCAAGGACTTTGGCGTACTGAACAGTTCCAGGATGACCGGTTCGTTGGATGTAACTGAAAATGAGAGGGTGAACGGGACGGTAAGCAAAGTTGAAGCGTGATGGGGAGGGTGACCAGAAGTTGGGACTTACACTCTTTTATCACAGTTGGATGTCTTGAGACTGTAGGAATAAGATTTGTTAGCATGGAGAGTCAAAAACGCGTCGGGCGTCTTCACGTACCCATTAAGCCATCCGGCAGTTTCGACGGTAGGGTTAGTCTGCTCGGCGCCACTCCAAAGACAGACGCCAATCTCTGTTGTGGAGTTGTAAAAGCCACAGGTTCCATTGCCACCACCGACAGGGAAAGACTGCCAACGAGAGAGAAGGTGAGCACGGGAAGCTGGGATGTGAATGCAAGGGGCATGGGGAAAAGTGACAAACCGGTTTCGTGGCATCGTAGCGACGGACTAAATGCGGCGGAGATTTCTTCGGTTTTTTGTTGTTCTGAGAAACTAGAGAAAACTGGAGGATCAAATTCGGAGTATGCTATTAGCTTGGAACGTGCTTGCACGCGAGTAGGTAAGCCAGAAAGTAGAAGAAGTAAGGATGGCGAACGGTTGGGATAGGAGCGGTATGGTTCTTCGGCGGCGCTGCGCAGCGAGTCCTATTATCGGCAGACGAGTAGACACATCCATCTTTCTGGTAGAAGTAATTGAAACATGAGGTGTGTGGTGTGGCTTCTGCAACCGCAATGAAGATGGCAAACATCAAGAAAAAAGTTGATTGGTTCATTATGAACGTGATACGTCGTGGGTACTGGGCTCTTGGAAGGATAGAAAGACTGCGTCACGGCTTGGTGGGAGGATGAACTGCTGTAACCGGGCTCGCCACAGGTGTTTTCAGCGCTGATGTGTGAAGGGTGTTTAAGACCGCGAAAGAGTGTAAACAGCTGCAGAGGGTGTTTTCAGCGCTGATGTATGAAGGGTGTTTAAGACCGCGAAAGAATGTAAACAGCTGCAGAGTTGCTTGCGCGAGGAACAAAAGACGAGCAAGAATAATTAGCCTGGTTCACTTACAGCAGTTCCCAAGCTTGCGGT